>CAWUFW010020576.1:0-147174 GCA_963921515.1 Calotriton arnoldi | reverse complement strand
GGATGTGAGGCATTGCATTCTCCCTGGTGGGTTATGTGGAGTTAGTGTTGAGGGGGTGTGTGAGTGGAGGTGCTTGTAACTATGGTCAGTGCTGTGAGTCCTCCTTCCCACCCAGGCAGATATCCCACCATGGAACGTGCTTCCATTGCAGGGAGTGCAAGTTGTCTTTCAGGATGTCAGTCAGTGGTGTCCTGCTGTTGGTTGTTGCACAGTTCCCAGCAGGGCCTTGTGCTCCCCCAGCAGTACCCAGTGTCAGCCATCTTGTCAGTTGTTTTCCACTCCCTGTGATGTGAGCATGGTTCAGAGTGGTGTTGATGGGCCAATTGTGAGGGTGACCAATATCTGTGACTACCACTCCCATCATTCTATTGCCTACAACCCCTTCCCAGCATGCCCATACTTCCTTCCTTTTGAGTGGACTTCACTGTGTGTGAGTGTGACAGCAATGGCAAGATGGCTGGCAGTGTGGTCCTGTTGTTTGTTGGTGCCCAGATCCCAGCAGGGCCTTGTGCTCCCCACAGCTGTGGCCAGTGTCAGACATCTTTGAAGTGGCTTTTGACTCCCTGTGAGGTGTGCATGCTTCAGTGCTAACTTGCTGGGCCATGTGGGTGTGAGATGTTGATCTGTGACTACCACTCCCATCATGCTATTGCCTCCACCCCCTTCCCAGCATGCCCATCCTTCCTTCCTTTTGACTCTGTTTCCCTGTGGGGTGGGGTGCCTGTGCTGACAGGATGGCTGGGAGTGTTGTCCTGGCAGTTGTTTGGCTACAAGTCCCAAGAGTGTCCCTGTGCTTCACACAGCATAACCCAGGGTGGTCGTTCTTTGTGGGATCTTCAGTTAGGATGTGAGGCATTGCATTCTCCCAGGTGGGTTATGTGGAGTTAGTGTTGAGGGGGTGTGTGAGTGGAGGTGCTTGTAACTATGGTCAGTGCTGTGAGTCCTCCTTCCCACCCAGCCAGATATCCCACCATGGAACGTGCTTCCATTGCAGGGAGTGAAAGTTGTGTTTCAGGATGTCAGTCAGTGGTGTCCTGCTGTTGGTTGTTGCACAGTTCCCAGCAGGGCCTTGTGCTCCCCCCAGCAGTACCCAGTGTCAGCCATCTTGTCAGTTGTTTTCCACTCCCTGTGATGTGAGCATGGTTCAAAGTGGTGTTGATGGGCCAATTGTGGGTGTGACCAATATCTGTGACTACCACTCCCATCATGCTATTGGCTACACTGACTTCAGCATACACAGAATTCCTTCCTTTCAGTGAGCTTCCCTGTGAGGTGGTGTTCTAGTGGTGGTTAAATATCTGGGAGTGTTTGTTGGTTCTATTTGTGCCACTGCCTTGCTGTATTTGTTGTTAGGTTTGTACATGTCATGACACAGTTACATATCACTATGAGATGGGAGGTATTGTGTTTGTCTGACTAGCATTCACATCTTGGGATGTATATATTTTGGTTGCTGTGTATTTGCTGAGGGTGCATGGTTTGCCTATCCCCTTGACTGTGATGTGTGTGTGTTGTCACACCATATTGTGTATATTAGTTGTGTACTCACCGGGCTCTGGGATGTCTGTTAGTCCGTATACGCTCACTGGTGGTAGGATGGCCCACACATTCTCTTCCCAGGGCCTGAGGTATACTGGTTTTGCAGGAGGGCCACTGCCGGTGTGCTGGCTGAGGAGGTAGTCCTTTTTGAGTAGGTCCCGGACCCTCCTGCGCACATCATACCACCTGTTCTGGATGTCTTCCTTTGTGCGCAAACATGGTGATTGTGCGTTCACCCTGTCAACAATCCTCGCCCACATCTTGGTTTTCTGCGACATGGGGGTCTGTTGTACCAATGTACCAAACAACTGTGGCTCTACCCTCAGGATCTCGTCTACCAGGACTTCCAATTCACTATCTAGGAACTTATAGTTCTTCTTTGGGGGCATGGTGATGGGTGGTGGTGGTGATTGATGTGTGTGTGTGTGCAAGTGGGGGTGTGTGAGTGTAGGTTTAGCTGGGTGTGTGTGAGGGTGCTATTTGTAGGTGTGGTGATGGTGTGTGGCTTGTGTGATGAATGAGCTGTGAGTGTGTCTGTGGTTGCTGTGTGATGGTGTTCTGTGCTGGCAGGTCAGTGGAATTTGCAAAGGATCATGGTAGGGATTTGTGGCCTTTATGTAGGTGGAGTTGGAGGTGTGTCCTTGTTCCATTTTTTTTCCTCCCTGTATTTATTGGCTTTGTGGTTGCTTGTTTGGCCCTTTTTTAAAAAAATGTCCTTGGTGTTTTTGGTGCATGTAGGAGTCGTTCTTGTGTCCGAGTAGGACGCTGCAGATGTCTGGTGCGATCTTGTCCGACTCATTCCCGCTGTGTGTCAGCTAGGTTTAATATGCGGCGTACGAGTCGGTCGCGGAGTATTGGGTTGCTTCGGCTGGGTTTTGTATGCGTGTCGGTCGTACGACTTGTGCTCCGGGCGAGTCGGTCGTGTTTTGCACGCACAGCATCGTACTACGCGGCTCGGAGTTCGCGGGTACGTTTCGTTCGGGTTCAATCCGGGTGCGTGTCGGTTGGTTCGTTTCGCGTGATATCCCGGCCGGATGGCTTGTTTCCGTCCGGCTCGGTCGGTCGTTTTGTATTCCGTCCGAGTCTGTCAGATTTCACATGCATTTCATCGTACTACCCGGGTCGTACGGCGCCGGTCTGAGTCGGTCGGACTAAATTCCCGTACCGAGTCGGTCGGTATGTTTTCCGAGTGTGAGAGTACCATGCATGAGTTTTCTAGTCTGTAGTTCAAACCAGAAAAAATCGCCTGTGGCTTTGGTTGCAGCAGCACCAAAGCCTCATCCTTCCGTTTTTGTTCAACAGGATGAGAGCATACAATTTGTTTGAATGGAAAATTCATGCTCTTCTTTTGTCCTGTAGCATTTGTAACATATCCTGTCTATTCATTCTCAATATGGAGCCCCTGAGCGACTACCTGTAAATACAAAATACATCAGTGTGCTCAAGAGGCACTACTACATTGCCCTAAACAATACGGGCCCGATTCACAAAGGTAAAATGAGACGAAAGTCTAACTTTACGACTTTCGGAATTCACAAAGGGCATTTACTACTCGTAGATGCCCTTTGTGAATACCGAAAGTCGTAAAGTTGAAACTTTTGTTATTCACAAAGGGCATTTACGAAGAGTGAATGCCCTTTGTGAATACCAAAATTCGTAAAGTTAGACTTTCGTCTCAGTTTACCTTTGTGGATCGGGCCCTTACTTTCTACAATGTTTTACTCTATGTACTCAGTATAACTCACAAATAATCACAGGAAGACAAAATGTGTCTGTATAAAAGTGGGTTGTTAGTTCCGAAAGATATAAGTCCTTTGCAGGCAATAAGTCTGCAATCTTCCCTTTACTCATAAACAAGAATCCCCTTGTAGAACTTGACTCTCTCAGGGTTGCGAAGCTGAGCAGTCCAAGGCCTACTTAGGGGTGGGCCGGTATCCCAAGGTCGCTGGTACACCACAACACTCAATAATTAGTAGTTGAGTCAGTGCTTTTTGTTATAAGAAGGAAAAGTACTTTATTACGCACATGCAATTAAATGCTACACATTAATTTAAAAACATGTAGCATTAGGTAGATAGAAATACCTTTGATTATACCCCCCAGAACAATTCACACCCCCAGCAAGCCCTAAACCCTATAACACAATCCCCCTACAATAATATAATTATGAGTTGCTATTAACAAGTCAGATTTATTGGCTTTTCAGGGTGTCACTACATTAATATAAAGCACAAATAGGCCATATCAAACAAATGCAACACCATTTGAATCACTGACATAATATCGCAAGACACATTATAGATCTACATTTTTATCGACACAAAAATATTGTTGACAATAATATCGACATTATATACTTACTTAAAAAAATACACTATTATCGAAACCACAATATCGTCATGAAAAATTATCGACATCAAAAATATCGTACACATTCATATCGTTATCTAAAATATCGAACAATGTTTAAATACATACAAAATGTCCAAAATATCGATAACACACATATCGACAGCAAAAATATAGTTTTTTTTAAATTATCGACAATGCTAAAATAGAGAAAATACACAAAATAAAACACAATAAATATAAATAAACACATAAACATACGTTGCATATCAAATAAAATTAAACAAATTTTTTCTCAAAGTATTAACACATAAGTAAAAATTAAATTAATAAACACACCATAAACAACAATTATAAATAGAAACTTACATCATATAAATTCACTTTTTAACATTTCATATATATTATATCACATAATAGAATAAATCTAAACATAAAAGAGAAAAAAAATAACTGACTCTTAATTAGCGTTTTCCATGTAAGGAAAGCAACTTCCAAAACAATTAAAACATTAATAAATTAACCAATAAAAAGACACACTATTAAAACCAACCAATAAAATTAAGCTAACAATTAAATAAAACCCTATATAAACCAACAAATCTTACTTTTATTTTACACATCACACCAAAAAGAACAAAGAAGGTGAAACTGTGCTGCATTGCTGCCAGAAGCAAGTACTTCATGAAACCAAAACCTGTATCTATTTCCTAAAAGTAAGTAAATTAACATTTATAAAATAACAGTTAAACTAATATTGCAATAATATTCACTTTCGTACTCAAATGACTAATATATATATTTTTTCTATTTATATTTCCACTACAGAAAAATCCAAATACAACAGTAAAATAACAAAGAACATTGTAAAACAATCGACCTAATATAGTAAGTATTGTTCAAACAGCATTTAAAAACCTGTAAAACATCCATCCAAACCCAAAGTCCATCCCAAACACCCAACCCACCCCATGTACAAAATATTTCAAATAAAAATTAAACTCTGTTTTCAATTTTTTACAGGAAAACCAACCACTTTAAAAGCTTCAACCAAGAAAAAATTCAAGCCACCATTTATAAAGATCAAAAAGCAAACTTTGTAAGTATATTGTGAAAAAATGTATTTATATAATCATTAACAAATATAATATTCTTTTTAATAATTTTTATATGCATTTGTTATAGATTTTACCACATCAAAATGACAGACGGTGCACAATTTATAACATCTCAAAAGGAAATATTTTATTATGTTATATGTATACACCCAGGAAAAACAAACTGGCCTAAAAGTCAATTGGAAATGTTCTAAATATTACTCTAATAAATGTTATGGTCGTGCAACTACCAGGGAAACAACTGTAATGTACACATGGGAACATAATAATCCTCCTAATATTACAGAAATTGAAGTTAGGAATGCACTTGATAATATTAAAGAGGCAAGCACAAGCTCACAATTACCTACCAGTACAATTCTTAAAGAACTGCTGCCTACAGTACCCAAAGAAGCAACTGGACAAATGCCGTCCATTGCTTCATTAAAAAGAACAATAGCTCGCACTAAAAAGGCTACAACCACTACCACACCTACCCCTAAAACCTTTGAAGAGGTGATAATTCCCCAGAATTAGCTATTACTTACAATGAGGAACCCTTTATTCTCTATGATAAGAAAAGCAAAGAAAGGAGAATAATTATGTTTGCTACTGCAAACAATTTAATAAAACTTCAACAAGCTCAAACATGGATGATGGATGGGACCTTCAAAATCTGTCCCAAACCATTCTTCCAACTATATACTATCCATGGCCTACATCAAAATACTAACATTCCCTTTATTTACGCCTTGCTTCCCAATAAGCAAAATTCAACATATATAGAAATCCTAAATAAAATAAAACAAGAGACAAATAATTATTTTCCTGAGAAAATAATTATAGATTTTGAACAAGCTATGATAAACGCTATACTCAAAACATACCCAAATACATTAATCCAAGGATGTTACTACCATTTCAATCAGTGCCTATGGAGACACTTACAAAAATCTACACTAAGGGGTCTATTAGGATGGTGGGCGAAGGCACCACCGCGGTGCTGGTGGGGGTGGAAAATGCACGGCCGCCATATTAGCATGGGCAAACATAGGCCATTTCCCGTCCGCCGCGGTGCGACGTGAACCACCATCCAAAAGCGCCCGCCACAGCGGCGGTGGGAGCCAATGGAGACTCACCGCCGTGCGGAATGACATCCCGTCCACCGTACAAATCAGGATGCCCCAAACAGCCAGCAGCAGCGGAGAAACCGGCTAACCAGAGACGGCGGAAACATCACAGCGGAGCGAGCGCAACCAGATCCACGGTCCCTACCACCCGGTCATGACCGCAATGGACCCAGCCTTACATGTATTCCCGGCGCTGTAGTACGTGATCCACCACCAGCAAGTCATGAACCGTCGCGGACGCCGCCGCAGGTACGCAATGACACAACTCCGCCCACAAACAGAACACACAACTCCCGGGATGACACAGGGTTCCTGTCCACACCAGACACCCTGGTGGGGACAGGAACACAACCACAAGTGCACCCACACATGTCCTACCTGCCAGGAAATCACCCCTCCGCATCCATGCCACCCATCCACCGCAATCTTGCTGTAATGTCCCGGTCACGTCACTGCAGCGGTGAAGACGTGGGAAAACATGCACACAATGCAGGAAGGCAGGGCCTGCGCCAGGCATGGGCTGTGCACAAAGATCACAGGGCCACACCTCCACCCTCCACACACTAGGCCCCCCCTCAAGGGACATGCCAGTTGCCTCACCTGTGCCATCCCATGTACAACAACCACCCAGGTGACCCCACAGCCTGCACCACACACTCCAAACAACTAGGGAAGCAGCCTCAGCAGGTAGGGCTGCAGAGGAACACACAGCACAGAAACACATGGCCAGGGCAACCCTCACACCACACAGACACTACAATCATGGCAGCAAAACAGAGTCCAAGCACAAAATGAACACTCATACAGAATAGGAACAAACACTGAACTGGACACACAGCCTGTCAAGTTACACAGACATACCCCACACTGACACACAGCCACATACACAGACCACATGTCAGCATCAATGTAGGACCACACATAGGAAAACAAAAGTGAGGTGCACACCAATGGAAGGCCAAGGAGACAACCACTAAGCATGTGTACATCACATGCCTGATAAGGAACATTTGATGACACCCTTACCCCATCAAACCACACATGGCTGCCACAGTGAGTGAAATTACACCACAGCCACCCCATCTGCAACAACTCAGGGAGACAGCAAGGCAAAACATGTATAGGTGCAGGAATGAAAGGAAGTCTCAGAAGTCAAACAGTCAACAGCCACACATCTGCATCCAACTACTTGATAGGTGTCGGTCAGCAGCACCACACACAGGGCCCATTGACAAACTCCACAACTGTCAAACACAAGTAGGATCCTCCACACATACCCCCACCCAAACCACACCCACATCACACAACACCAGTGTCAAACACACATAAGGAGGCCAATAATGTCCAGTCAATACATTGACTAGCAATCACACTCCCTGGGGGGCAGACACAAACATCACACACACTCAGGGATGCCTGAACCAATGCTGACACCAAAACAACAGCCATACACCAACATCAATAATAACACACACAGGAGTACAACAAGACCAGACCTGACCTGTGCAGCAAAACTGTAGAAAGACAATGGGAGCACAGACAGAACAGGAGAACTCAACATCATCACCCAGCAACACTGCACAGACAACATACCCCAACACAGACAAGAAGTGCATCATCTCAAAACAATCATGGACACAAACTGGGACCAAGGGGCCTACAATGAAACACAGACAGACATACCACAGCACCCATCAAGTCAACATGGTGTCATAGTGTACCACCTGCATGCACATGCACAATTTTGACAAATGACAGCTCCCACATGAGAGGAGAAAACCCCCAGCATGCACCCAAAACAAGCCAAGGGAGAAGAATAGCCCTAAGTGCATGTGACAGACACACAAGTAATGCACACCACACTGGAAACACACATCTGAATGAATCACAACACACTAACAAAACACACACACTGACATGTCAAAAGAACATCACACACAGAGCACCTGTCAGCTGCAAGAGACAACACAGCCCAAACACTGCACACATCCACATCAAACACACAACAGATGCACATGCCAATACATCACATTGCAAACACAGCAGGACATCAGGGGGTGCACACCAGGCAAGGACAAGGCAACATACACACACAGCACTGCATGCACGATAAGCAGTGTGTGCACAAGAAACATACCAGTACCACACAGATATGAGTGACACAACATGAACACACACACCACCAATCAGCACAGCACTGACACAGCATCACACTCAGAAAGTGAAGCAGTACCACAGCAAACACACATACAGCCAATATAATACCCACAGATGCAGAAATGTGGGACTCCCAGGTGACAACACCATGACTAGAGGACTGTGCAGCACAAACAGCACTGCAAATGAGCAAACAGGCCTGCAAAATAAGAAAATCACATATAACCAATTGGTCAACTGTCCTCAGTGGCTCATTGGTCCTGTGCACAGATCCGCACCACAAAGCATAGTGAAGCCAATGAACTGATGGGGAGGCACACACACAGGCAAACCAAGGGGACAGCTGACATGAGAGTGAAGTGGTGTGTACCCCAGTAGTGGACAGGTGAGGAGTGCCCCATACAAATATAGATGCAGGGCACACAAGCAATGTGTAGGCATCAGAAGCACAGATAGGCAATGGTCTTACTCCACACCACACATGCCATAATGGCTCCAAATCAGACCTAAGTGACAGCAATGCATGAGAAAACACACCCACAATGTCAGTGTGGCTGAGCAGGGCTGCACAGCGAGCACAAACAGTTACAAGACACATGGCTGACCAACAAAACACAACACTGACTTGCCAGACACACACGATGCATACTCACAATTTTCGACCAACATCAAGTAGTTGTCCCCCACAAGTGCAAGGACACACCAACACACTGCATAGTGCACAACCTACAACTCACACATGTGCACACAGTCACAAGCACAGGGCTGACCAATACAAACAACAGGCACCCAACTCCAGGGTGACACGTGTGCAGTTGACAATGCAGGGGCACACACACACACACCAACACCACTGACAAAGTCACCCCTTCACACTGCACACTTCATGAACACCCATGTGCACACATTGAAATCAACACATGTGACTAGGACGCATGGACATCATTAGATGAGCATACACCAACACTGCTCTGCACACATCAAGAAAGCACACACAGACATGATTAACCTGGCCTGCCAGCCTGCAATACTGTGTATAGAATCCCACTTTGTGCTGTCACTGCATACACACATGACATGTGTCCAATATAGCTAAGATGACCAAAGAGTGACCATCACAACAGTAGTCCATCACAAACCAACATCATTGCACCCCCAAGCCTCAGAGTCCAGAAGAACTGAAGTGCATGTCACCTCTGTCAAACCCAGAATGAAGTGACCCAAACCATTGGAAATGTTGAAGTGGCATATAGAGCATGTGTCACAGTAAACCATACCCACACAGAATAACGCTTTATTCATGAAGGACACTGACAATGCAGACAACAGGAGTAGCTGGTTTTATTCACACATCATAGTGATAGGCACCAGAAGTGGACAGGAGCAAGGCCAGTGGCCACGACAAAGTTCAGACTGTGTCCATGAGATCCTGCACAGGGAAGGGGTAAACAGCAAGGCCAGTGGCCAGTCCAAGTTGCAGACTGTGTCCATGAGATCCTGCACAGGGAAGGGGTAAACAGCAAGGCCAGTGGGCAGTCCAAGGTGCAGACTGTGTCCATGAGATCCTGTTCAGGGAAGGGGTAAACAGCAAGGCCAGTGGCCAGTCCAAGGTGCAGACTGTGTCCATGAGATCCTGCACAGGGAAGGGGTAAACAGCAAGGCCAGTGGCCAGGCCAAGGTGCAGACTGTGTCCATGAGATCCTGCACAGGGAAGGGGTAAACAGCAAGGCCAGTGGCCAGGAGAAAGTGCAGGTGAGGTACATGAGAAGCTGCACAGGCAAGGCTCAAACACCAGTGAACAACAAGGCCAGTGGCCAGGAGAAAGTGCAGGTGAGGTACATGAGAAGCTGCACAGGCATGGCTCAAACACCAGTGAACAACAAAGCCAGTGGCCAGGAGAAAGTGCAGGTGAGGTACATGAGAAGCTGCACAGGCAAGGCTCAAACACCAGTGAACAACAAGGCCAGTGGCCAGGAAAAAATGCAGGTGAGGTACATGAGAAGCTGCACAGGCAAGGCTCAAACACCAGTGAACAACAAGGCCAGTGGCCAGGAGAAAGTGCAGGTGAGG
Source organism: Calotriton arnoldi (assembly GCA_963921515.1). Taxonomy (NCBI): domain Eukaryota; kingdom Metazoa; phylum Chordata; class Amphibia; order Caudata; family Salamandridae; genus Calotriton; species Calotriton arnoldi. Next base: position 136,832 of record CAWUFW010020576.1, on the reverse strand, counting down.
TACATGAGAAGCTGCACAGGGAATAATGAACACAGCCAGGAGCAACAAGGTTAGTGGTCAGTACAAAGTGCAGAGTAAGTACATGAGATCCAGCACTGGGAATGGGTGGTACTGTACCCTGCCATGGTCAGCAACACACTCAGGGCGTCAACAATGGGAAGTCCATGGCACCACTGTGGACATGTGTGTGAGGGGGACTAACACTCAGACTTGGCTGACAGTCTGCCTGGGAGGTGGCTGTGTGTCGGGGACAGTTGGGGGACTGGACTGGGGAGAGAGAGGCCCAGCTGGGGTTGAGCCATCAGTGGTTTTGGAAGCCTGAGGGCTGCTAGGACCAGGTGGGGTGGTGGCACGTGAAGGTGGATTCATGCTGCCCTGAGACACAGTGTGTGTGTGGGAGATACTGGAGGGGTGCCCTTCCACTTCTTTGGGATTCGAAATGGCTCCCCTGTCTTGGGATTAATGCCAAGTGGTGTGTACACAACAGGCACACTCGCCACAAAAGCAGGATCATGTGCAGATGGTGGCCCTCCCTCTGGGGATGTGCTGGATTCAGCGGTGCGCTTGGCCCAGGATTGCCTCTGCCCCTGCATCCCCTGTTCACCAGGTGTACCCCCTACAGTGGGCTCCTTTCCCTGCTTCAGAGGGCTCTGGATGGGAGTTGATGTTGTGGGTGAACCTCCTTGGAGCTCTTTTTACGTGTACTCTTAACAGGCACCTGTTTCTCACTGGGCACGGAAACTGTCTGCTTGTCTTTGCAAGACACTTTTGGGACAGGTGAGTCCTTGGCTGGGGATGCCTTTGAGGCATGTGATCCTGAGGCATGCTTCTTGGCTTCCTTGTCCTGGGTGTTAGCCTGAAGGGCTTTTGACCCTGCGGTCTGGGGTGGCTTTAGCTTTCTGTGGGGATGGTGTCTGCGCCCTGGACTGCTTGGGCTGCTGCTGTCGTGTGCTGCGTGTGCTGTATCTCTCCCTTGATGTGTGGGGTCTGTGGTCACTATCATCAGATGTGGCCACTGCAGGGTGGTGGACCTAGGGACTGGAGGCGGGCCATGAGATTGGGCCAGTTGAATGGCTGCCGTCACCGCAGAGGACAGAGACTGTACAGTACGGTGTAGCCCACCCACGTCTGAATGAACGCCCTCCACGTAAGCAACCAGCTGTGCCAATTTCTTGTTGTGGTCAATGAAGGCATTGAGGAGAGCTGTCTGCCCCACACACAGCTGGCGCAAATGCTCCACAGACTCAGCACTGATGGCAGCAGGGGGGACAGGGGCAGCGGTGCCTGGGGTGAAGGACACCCTTCCCTTTTTGGTGGTGCGGACACGGGCAGCAACAGTGGGAGTAGCTGGGAGGGTGGGCACTGGACGCTGTGTGGTCGACGAGGAGGCAGAGTCCCCGTTCCCGACAACATAGATGCGTCTCCACCGTCGTCAGATGACGTTGAGGTCTGCGTCTCTGGCAGCGACTCCTCTAGAAGACTCCTGTCCCCCTCTGATACACTGGTGACATCCGTGTCACTATGCTTGTGCACAGCAGTTGTGCTGGATCCCTCACCACCGGTGTCCGTCCCCTGTCCTTCCGTGCCCACGGGAGATGCTGCATGATAGAGAGAGAGATGTAGGATCAGTACATTGGCATCAACATTAAAAATATATGCAAGCAATGCATCACAAAAGATGATGAATTCTCCATGTTGCACAACACCATGGGCAGTAACATTGTGCAACCTCAATCCAAAAGTCGAATCTTTCGTGGCATCATGCATACTTGGCATAAGTCACCCATGTGGTGAACACACAGACAAATAGCCTGTTGGTGGCTCCGTGTAACCAGACACACAGATCCCTCTGTGCACACCTTGGGCCCGGAGGGGGGAAAAGATGTTCCTCCCAACATGTTGCCACTGTCACATCTTGAGCCAGCAGAAGTGGCCAACACAGGGACAGACTCCAAAATATCAGTCCACAATGGCCATGAGCACATGCCATCCACCATGTCGTACCTTGGGGCACAACTACAGTTGCACATTGGTGCCAGATGTGTAGTCCTCACAAATCTGACGTCAGGAAATGCACACATTGATGATGGCACACTCAGATGAAGCACTCTGCCGGTCACTGCCATGGGATGTCCCTGACTACCCCAATGAAGTTGGTACCAGAAGGCCACAACTACAAATGCGAATCCTAGGGCCATTACACCAATGACATGGGAAAGTACATGTAGGGAGAATGCATCACAGCTGCACCCAACACCGAGGCCACTTACAAGCCATTGCATCACACTAGCAACATCAGAGCCCTGCACTGGCCCAGGCTTGGAACACATGCAGCCACTCACCACCCAAAGTCACACTCCCAGAATACTCACCCCCAGCTTGCTGCTGATGCTCCTTCAGACGTGCATCCAGTCGTGGCTGCGTCGCAGCTAAGATTCGTGCCATGAGTGGTGTCATGCTACGCCGCACCAACCTTCCGGCCCGAGGGATCAGCCCCAGTGTCATCTCGGCCACGTTCTTGCTCAGCCGACAGATGTCATCCCACATCTTGTGACAGTGGGTGTGCCAGCGGTTGCAGACACCCAGAGCCCGCACCTTGCATGCAATGGCCCTCCACACGGCCTTACGCTGGTATACTTTGAGTTGCAGGCATGGGAGACAAGAGGGGGAAAACATCAGTGACACAGTGTTATGTACCAATATCTCTCAGTACAGGAGCATGATACTAACTCATCCCAAATCCACAGATATGTCTAACAGAGACACGACTGCATCTCACATGGAACATCAGCATGGGAGAACCACACGTAAATGCATGCAGGTGTGAGGGTGGACACAGTACCTGCCCATCTCATACACATGCAGGATGCCAGCACATTAAGCCATGTGTAGTCTGTCCACATCTACTATCCATTTGCATGCTGAGCAAGACATACATCACATATCAACATATGTATGTGTGTAGACTCACTGGGTCCAACACTGCACAGCCCTCAATGCACTTGCCCTTTAACTGGCTCACTGTGTCATGGAGGTCACATTGAGGGACATGATCTCACAAACGCAACCCCTCATCACAAGGCCTGTTGTGCTTGAACTACACAGCTGAAATGGATCATTGATGGAGAGTCAAGATTAAAAGCACAAATTTGACACTCTGTACATTCAGTGATGTGTCCCTGTCAGTTTGTGCGGTCAATGTGCAGGCCAGTTGGGGTCACACAGAGGTCCAACGTGGGGCATCTGAACTGTTACATGGAGGGACAATTGGGAAGCACAAACGGTGCCAACACATGCGAGTATGTGCACATGCTGGTGGTGATGGAAGGGTCTGTGCACAATAATGTTGAAATCTACAGTGTCATAGGTGAATGAGCTCAAGAGTGCCACCCTCGGGGATTGAAGTCCTGAGCACAATGCAGAACTAGAGATGAGGCACATATTGAGTCATGTACAATTCCATCACTACCCTCTGGACAACAACCATAGATAATGCCACAGATGGGCCTGTGAAGGACATCAGGGACCCACACAGACATTCACACTAGCAATCACAGTCCTGACTCCTGCATTCCTCCTGCATTCCAAAACTTGCTGCGTCACTGTATGACTGACAAGACAAAAGATGTCTCTAAAATCTGGATGTGCAGGCAGGGGAACATGTGGAATAGGCTAAACACCCCTTCCCCCTGGGGACAGCATGCTAGGCAGTGCATGACACAAAACCCCACTCTCACGCATGTACTGCAGCAGATCAACTTCATGTGTGCCCCCCCTGCACTCTCACTCCCATTCTGAGAGACTTACCATGACATTTGGCGCACCATATAGCCTCGGATACTGGGTGAGAACCTCGTCCACAAGGACCTCCAGCTCCTAGGTGGTGAAGGGAGTGGCACGGATCTTCTCAGTCCTCGCCATCACTGTGTGCAGGAGTCAGCAGCAGCAGAAGCAGTTGGTGGTGAGGGGTGGCAGGCAGCAGGCCCTGGAGACAGCAGCAGCAGAAGCAGTTGGTGGTGAGGGGTGGCAGGCAGAAGGCTCTGTGAGCTGTGTATATGTGTTGCTCTCACACACATATATAGCCCCCTGGGCTCGTTTCAGTGGTTCTAAGCTGCTGCAATTGGTGTTCCAGGTCTGCCTTATTCAAACACATCCAATGACCGGCTCCGCGTTGGCGGAGCACGCCTACCGCGATTTTCAAAATTGTATTAGGCTACCCCGATTGCGGTTCCCATTGGCTGTAAAGGCATGGTTCATGGCGGTGACACACCGCAGGGGACAGGCGGGCGCTACTGCGGTGGTGCATCTTCCAAGTGCATCCAATGACCTGCTCCGCAGTGGCGGAGCACGCGTACCGCGATTTTCAAAATTGCATCAGGCTACCGCGATTGCGGTTCCCATTGGCTGTAAGGGCATGGTTAATGGCGGTGACACACCGCAGGGGACAGGCGGCGCTACCACGATTCCGGGGCCATACATTGCTATGAGTGACCGGGATCGGGGTGGCGGAGCATGCCAACCGCCATTTGTCGATACATATATGTCTCTCACTACCGCAAGTGTGTTCGAGGGGTTGGGGTGACACACCGCTGGTGGCAGGAGGTAGCTTCCGCGATTTGGGTGCCATACATTGACGTGAGTGATCGTGATTTGGGTGGCAGGACACTTTGTCAACACCTATGGACACATCATGCTGTGTCAATGGCCAATGGCCAGTCATCAACATGATTAATGGCACATCATTGTGCACACAATGCCAGTGTCACATTTAACACACTGCTGACTACACATGCCATGTTTGTGTATGTCATGTAGTACATTGGCATGTACTCACTCACATGTCACTAGTGATATTGATGGGCATGTACACAGAACAGTGTTGTTATGGACTCTCAAATGTGTACACATGTCAATGTGTGAAAGTGCTGTGAAAATCACAGTGATGTATGTCTTAATGTAGAATGTGCAGATTTGACTGTCTTGTTTTCTTTGATCATGCACACACTTGTTGTTTACGCTCAGCCTGTGGTCATTATGTTGTTGATGTGTGCCATGTTCAACTCACGCCTGAAGGTGTGTCAGGTACAGCAGCAAGGTATGAGACAGTGGTGTTGCAGTTTCACACATATGCTGTATGAAATACCCTCAGGCCTGCTCATGCTAGATGTGGCCATATCCCTACGTGCATTCGCATAGTCAGATGTTGTTTTGGATGTACTTGCTGTGTGAAAGGGGACAAGTGTGCGAGTAGTGTGGCTGAAGGTGTCCCTACATGTAAGCTGCTCTGTAACTCAATTGTGATGACAGTCATTGTTGGCATTGTGTCAGTCAAAACGTAAGATGTTGTACACATCTCAGGGTGTATTGAATTGACATATGTCCACTTTCATCTCAACTAGGAGGAGACCAAATCTGCATCGTCTCTACACCGTGCTGGCAGACATGGAGGATGAGGAGGTCATCCGGAAGTTCCGTCTGGACAGAGTCACCCTACAAAACCTCTGTGCTATGTTGGAGCCCTACCTGCAGCCTCGCAGAACATATCCAACAGCTTTCACCCCAACATCTAAGGTGATGGCGTCTCTGCATTTTTTTGCCTCTGAATCATTCCAGCACACAGTGTCCAGCGCAGGTGGGATGTCGCAACCCATGTTCAGCATGGTGCTGCGTGATGTCCTGTCCGTCATGATGATATACAAGGACAGGTATATCCATTTCCCCAGGGTGCCAGAATGGGCAGCTGTAAAGGGAGACTTTTATGCCCTTGGACACATCCCCCATGCTGTTGGGGCCATTGATTGCACCCATGTTGGGCTTGTTCCACCACAGGCACGGGAGCACATGTATATGAATCGAAAACATTACCACTCCATAAATGTGCAAGTGGTGTGCCAGGCGGACATGATCATCACGCACGTGTGTGCCAAATATCCAGGCTCAGCCCATGACTCATACATCATGCGGAACAGCATTGTACCACAGCTCATGGCTAATCTGCTTCCTGAGTGTGCATGTATTGTGGGTGAGTACGAAGAGTCCAGTAGCGTGCTGTGTGTGTGACATGCTGTCCTCTGCCACAGTATAATTACAAGGTTTATCTGTGTCTCTCACACCTAGGTGACTCTGCATATCCCAACCGTCCGTGGTTGCTGAGCCCACTGCGGAATCCCAGGACACCAGCTGATGTACGCTACAATGATGCCCATGGGAGGACACGTCGTGTGGTGGAGCGAACTTTTGGTCTCCAGAATTCACGATTTCGGTGCCTTGACAAGAAGGGAGGTGCACTCATGTACTCGCCCAGGAAGGTGTGTCAGATTGCTGTGGCGTGCTGCATGCTCCATAACCCAGCTATTCGCAAGGATATCCCCCTGCTCCTGGATGTGGATGAGCAGCCACGGCCCCCACCTGCAAACCAACCCGTGTCCAGTGATGAGGACAGTGGAGAGGAGGATGGTGTTGACCTGCGTCAACAGCTCATCAGCCGCTACTTCACTTGAAGATGAGTTTCAATGTACAACGGACCCATTGTCTGATGATGTTGCTGTTGTTGTGAAGGTGTATGTGAGCTTTGTGACTGCAGCTGGTTGTTGACTCAGTGGTGGCTGACAATGTTTATGGGACAGGGTAATTTTGAACATCTTCAGGATGTGTATGTTGGCACTTGTTGCTCATTGTGATGTGTGCATGTTGTATTAGCTTTATGGTATGTGTTGTGCGATGTCTGTGATGCCACACCCAGACTAGTGAATCTTGTTCTGTTGTGTTTTCCTAGGTCCCTTCAGCCTCTCCTTGCCTACATACATTCCATACTCCTGGTACATTTTAATCATGGTGATGACTGCACATCCTGGAATAAAGACGGAGCAGAAACAACAACATGTGTGTAAGGAGTTTTATTTACAATGGTGACATATGAGGGGGTGAACATTTACATTGAGGTGATTAGTGAAGCAGTGAGTTGACAGTTATGGTAAGTGAGAGAATCGAGTAGTCACCACATTGATGTGGTGACCCAGTCCAACAGACAGATGCCATTCACAAGGCAGTGTGGGGAAGGACAGTCCAATGAGTCAATGCAGTAGTGAAGAGTGTTGCCATCATGGCTGGCTCCATGACTGATGTTTGGCAGGTGCTTTGCCACAGGATACTCCCAGGGATTTCTTGGGACGGCCCCTTCGTCGCTTGGCGGGGGAGCCTCTGCTGTGGGGAAGTGGGGTCTGAGGACTCACCCCTCTCTGTGGCCGCAGGGGAGGATGTTGAACTGTCATCCTGCAGCTCAGCAGGGGGAGGTGGAGGTGTTGTTTGTGGCGCAAGCCTGTCCCTCAGTGCCGCCACTATCTGGCCCAAGAGGTCCACAATTTGTCCCATGCGGGTGTCCATGGACCTCTTCAGCAGGAGGAGCTCACAGGAATCTTCTTCTGCCCGGGCCGTTCGTCCCTGGGCCCGTTCATATGCCCCAAGGACTCTGTTTATGCTGTCCAGGGCTTCGGTCCCAGGCTCTGGTTGTCTGTGAGTGACCCTGCCACTCCCACCTGCCCTGCTGCCACGGACCTGTTGCATCACCACTGTAGGCACCCGCATCCTTTCCCTGCCCACCTCGGTTGGTGGTGTGGGGTGGTCATCCTCTGGGACAGGGAGGGTGTTGCAGGCAGCACTGGTGGTGGTGTAGGACACACAGGCCGTAACAGCAGGGGTCTGCATAGCTGTTGGTGTTGCTGCAGATGTGGTGGGGGGGACGATGGCTTCCTGGGACCAGTTGCACCCTGGCACACCAGATGGGCCGGCTCCGGGGTCTTCGTCCTCTGAATACCTGTAGTCAACATCCGAGAGTCCATGTTCCGGGGGGGAGACTGACTCTGCAGGTTGCTGGTGTTGTCCTCTGCAGTCAGTTCTTGGTCACCTGTGGGACAGATGAGAAATGGTCATTGTAGTGCACCCCGCAAGCTTTGTGTTGGCTGTGTATTAGTCACTGTTTGTACACCACACAGTTGACTCGTCATCACATTGTTTGTATGCGCACTACTGTGCCTCCTGAGATGATGTTGAGGTACATGCATTAGTTGTCCATGGTGTGAGGTGTCACAACATACCATGTACCACGTGCATGTTTTGTGATTACAGGGACATGTTGCCATCTAGGGACTGGCGCAACAAAGCATTTCTGTGGCGCCTCTTTGTTGGTCACTCTGCCCTGGCAGACGTTACATCTGAGCATGTCCTGGCCATTGTCATCTCATGCATACCTTTGTAGTGTCATGTGCAAATATGAATTTGTACCAACAACCAGGCTTTCTTTGTTTACATATGGTCCTTGCTGCTCTGGCCACATGGCACTTACTATGTCACACTATGGTTGCTGTGGCAGTTACATTTGCTTAGCTGTCTGCACACTGTGAGTGGCAATTGGATCTGTGTGTATTTTTGTGTGATGAGAGGGCTGGTGTTGTCATATGGCACCATGCTTTTTGGGAGAAAGGGCTGGGTGCATGTACTGGCTACTTACCTGTTCTGTTTTCACATTTGGGTTGGATTTGTGTCACATCAATGTGTGTGTGTAGTGGAGGCTTCCATCCTGCTCAGGGATTGTACAAGAGGGCATAATATGTCTACCTACCTGTTAGTTTGAAGTGGACAGTGCAATGAGTGACACATGCATCTGGGTGGGAGGGAGTGCTCCATCTTGATGTGCTGGGGAGCAAGGGGGCATGGTGGGAGTAGTACTGCAGGCCTCCCACCCCCAAACAGCCCTCCCAGGGAAGATGGCTACCTACCTGTTAGTTTGTTTGTAGTGAGACAATGGCTTCCAAATGCTTCTGGGTGTGGAGTGCTCCATCCTGCTCAGGTGTGGGACAGGGGCCTGGTGGAAGTTGTTGTGCAGGCCTCCCACTCCCAAACAGCCCTCCCAGGGAGATGGCTACCTAGCTCTTAGTTTGAAGTGGACAGTGCAATGAGCTGACACATGCATCTGGGTGAGAGGGAGTGCTCCATCTTGATGTGCTGGGGTACAAGGGGGCATGGTGGGAGTAGTACTGCAGGCCTCCCACCCCCAGACAGCCCTCCCAGGGAAGATGGCTACATACCTGTTAGTTTGAAGTGGACAGTGCAATGAGTGACACATGCATCTGGGTGGGAGGGAGTGCTCCATCTTGATGTGCTGGGGAGCAAGGGTGCATGGTGGGAGTAGTACTGCAGGCCTCCCACCCACAAACAGCCCTCCCAGGGAAGATGGCTACCTACCTGTTAGTTTGTTTGTAGTGAGACAATGGCTTTCAAATGCTTCTGGGTGTGGAGTGCTCCATCCTGCTCAGGGGTGGGACAGGGGGCCTGGTGGGAGTTGTTGTGCAGGCCTCCCACCCCCAAACAGCCCTCCCAGGGGAGATGGCTACCTAGCTGTTAGTTTGAAGTAGACAGTGCAATGAGTGACACATGCATCTGGGTGGGAGGGAGTGCTCCATCTTGATGTGCTGGGGAGCAAGAGGGCATGGTGGGAGTAGTACTGCAGGCCTCCCAACCCCAAACAGCCCTCCCAGGGAAGATGGCTACCTTCCTGTTAGTTTGTTTGTAGTGAGACAATGGCTTCCAAATGCTTCTGGGTGTGGAGTGTTCCATCCTCCTCAGGGATGGGACAGGGGGCCTGGTGGGAGTAGTACTGCAGGCCTCCCACCCCCAAACAGCCCTCCCAGGGAAGATGGCTACCTAGCTGTTTGTTTGTAGTGAGACAATGGCTTCCAAATGCTTCTGGGTGTGGAGTGCTCCATCCTGCTCAGGGGTGGGGCAGGGGGCCTGGTGGGAGTTGTTGTGCAGGCCTCCCACCCCCAAACAGCCCTCCCAGGGGAGATGGCTACCTAGCTGTTAGTTTGAAGTGGACAGTGCAATGATTGACACATGCATCTGGGTGGGAGGGAGTGCTCCATCTTGATGTGCTGGGGAGCAAGGGGGCATGGTGGGAGTAGTACTGCAGGCCTCCCACCCCAAACAGCCCTCCCAGGGAAGATGGCTACCTACCTGTTAGTTTGTTTGTAGTGAGACAATGGCTTCCCAATGCTTCTGGGTGTGGAGTGCTCCATCCTGCTCAGGGGTGGGACAGGGGGCATGCTGGGAGTTGTAGTGCTATTTGCCTGGGCACATACAGCCCTGTAAATGTTGGCTACCTTTTGGGGTGATTCAGATGTAGTGGATGTTACATCTGTGGGACATGTGTTGGATATTGTGGTGCATATGGATCTACTTGTGCCTCTGAGATGGAGCTTTGTAGTTGTGCTTGACAGTACATTGGTGTGTAATGGGCTACATTTGTTTGTACTTACCAGCCTCCACTCCCCCGGGTATTCCTGTGAGACTCTCTGGATGCAGTATGGCAAGCACCTTCTCCTCCCATGCAGTGAATGTTCTTGGTGTAATGGGAGGGCCACCGCCAGTCCTCTGAGCCAGCTCATGGTTCTTGCTCCTTTTCTTTTTGACAACACTCTTCAGGTCATGCCACCACCTCATGATTTCCTGTCTGTTGCGTGGGATGGTCCCTACTGCATTGACCTTATCGACTATCCTTGCCCACATTTGATTTCTTCTGGCTAATGGTGTCTGTTGGACCAGGTTACCAAACAGTTGTGGTTCAACTCTAACTATCTCATCTACCATGACTGTCAACTCGCTATCTGTGAATTTTGGCATTTTCTGTGGTGCCATGGTGTGTGATGTGCTGAGGGGTTTGAGGTGCAGGTGTGTAAGTGGTGGGGGTAATGTGTATGGTGTGTGATGTGCAGAGGGGTTAGAGGTGCAGGTGTGTAAGTGGTGGTGGTGCTGTGTGGTGTGAGTAGTGATGGTGTGCAGATTTGCCTCTCCTTTGTGCTCTGGTGTTGGGCCCTTCAGTTGTGGAGTATTGCAAAGGATTGTGGTCAGGGAAGGGGCTGGTTTTATACCCAGCTATGTGGGTGTGTCCAAATGGGGTATTGCTGTCAGGTGTGTTGTGTGGGTTGTCCTGGGATTTTGATTTTTGTAGTTGGCATGTGGTTGTGTCATTGGGGTGTGTTGTGTGTTTTGGGTGCTTGGCTAGTTTGCTGTGTGCACTTTGTGACCTTGTTGTGATTTTTTTCTGTCGACCACCATATTTGTAACGGAGCGTCCGCAGCAGTGGCTATGCTGCAGTTCTTCCGGCGGCTCTCCCATTCATCACTGTTGGCGTTTTCGGCGGTCGGATTCAGCGGAACGTACCGCGGGCACATCGGGGATATCCTAATATTCCGTGCTGTGTCTCTGCTGTCGTGGCGGCGGTTTGATTTGTTTCCTCCGAGAATGCGACCGCCACGGACGGGTTTTCGCCTTCTCCGCCCGCTGCGAGCGGTTTTTCGGTGGCTCTTACCGCTGCAGTCAGTTTTTTATGGCGGGACATCCTAATCTGACCGCCGGCTTTGCCGCGGTACCTGCGGGCGGTTGTTTTTCGCTACCATGGCGGTCAAGGAGGTTTTCCGACCGCCATCATAATAGGCCCCTAAGTGTAGAGTATGCAACAAACACTAAATTTGCATACCAGATTAAAAAACTTATTGCATTAGCCTATGTGCCAGTAACTGATGTTGCTCAACATTACAACCTTTTACTAGAAAACCCTTTTTACCAACAACATGAGCAAAAATTAAGTCCCCTCCTAGACTACTTCGAAGACAACTGGGTGGGAAGACTTCATAGATCAGGCCATAGGAGACAACCCAAATTTCAAATTCCCTGGTGGAATGTCTATCTTTCTACACTTAACAAACAAGCCAAAACAAATAACGCTGTTGAAGGATGGCATAATGCCTTCCAATCAACAACAGGACGAGGCACACCTACACTACACAAACTAATAACCTCCTTACAAAAAGAACAGAGCTATCAGGAACTCAGAATACAGCAATCTGTCACACAACTAAAACCTAAACTATCTAAACAAACTAAGCAAATGTACCAATACCTTCACCAGCAAGTTAAACTATACCCTACTACAAAAGGCCTAGAATACTTAGGAATGATAGCAAAAAGCCTACTGTAAAATCTCCAAACAAACTAAAAGCATAAAACTTATTATTTATTTTACAGCAACATAAACAAAACATTTTTATTTCCTCACAAAAATAATTACTATGTCTAATATATTTTTATTAATAAATAATAAAATATATAGACACATTAATTAAGTCTGCGAGTAAATAAAAAACAACAACAATAAAATATAACAGTATTTCCCTCCCACAATTTAAAATATTTTAAAAACTTATCGTTTCCGTTGTTGTAGACTCTAAATTCCACATCTTCTAAATTAATCCAATGTAGTTGATAATTCCAAATCCATAAAAGTTTCCCACAAAAAATGAAACAATACAACTGTACCAAAAATAAATCCTCCGTAGATAAATCCATAATCCGGAAACCATCAAAAAACCCGAAAATTAGTTTAAGAAAAGAAACGCTCCATGAAACCCAAAAAATTAAGAAAGTGTAAATAATTATTAGTTACTACAACTAATATATACTTCCTTCATAAAAAAAACGCTATTTTCCGACACCGGCAACTTTTTTCAAGTAAAACCTACAAAACAAAAATACAAACATTCCCACCCACACAAAAGTACACATTATATACCTAATAACATTATTACCAACATTATAAACACAATAGAAACACATATACCACTCTACATTAACTCTTCCAACTAGGCCTCAATAACGTAAAACTAGATTAACAGTCGATACCTAAGTAACGCAAAAAAAATGTCCTAGCATCACAAACCTAACTCAGAACACACTAAATACATTAGAACTACCTTCAAAATACATTAAAAACATAGGGGGTCATTATGATAGCGGGCGGATCGCCACCGCCCGTATGGCGGTGGCGATCCGCCCGCTATCTCACACCGCCCGCCTAACATTTTCCCCCACCATATTATGATGGCTGGGGGGTCCGCGGCGAACGGAAAGACCGTCCGCCGCTTTTCCACTGGTTGACTCGTCGACCGGGCAGAAAACATACATTATATTGTGGCGTGTCTGCAAGACACCGCCATCCATATTATAATGGGCGGCGGTGCATGGCTTTCCATGGCGGAGACTCCGCCATGGAAAGCCAGGCGGATTACACTTTCGGGGGCCCGTTGTGGGCCCCCAAGATGTTGGTGGGGTGGGGGTGCACATGGGGGTACCATTGGCATGGACAAAGTGGCAGGCACCGCGCGGTGCCTGTCACCTTGTGCATGTGAATGCCCAACGTGCATTCCCAGCATTGTGGCGGGCGGTGCTGTGAGCACCGCCCGCCACAATGCTGGGAATAGGGGATGCCACCGCCACCGTGGCGGTGGCATCCTAATAGCCACAGTGGGACCGCCGCTCCTATGGCGGACGGTCCCATTCACTGTTACGGTGTCCCTTATAGTTAAAATAGCGAAAATTAACCTTACCTTGCTCGACGTGAAGCAGCTCCCAACCGCGAGCTTCTTCCCTTCCAAATGTCCCAAAACAACAGCGAGTGGTTACAAAATACAAGACCCAAACAAATATGGCAGCTTTAAACATATTAAATAAAACCAATTTATTTTTTAAAATGTTATGACTTTTATTTTTTTTATAGTCTTTAATTAAATACAACAAATTGCTAATGTTTTTTTGAAATGCATTATATGATTTATAAACATTGTAAAATTATAATAATAAATATTATAACACATATAGGGGCCGATTCCGATTCGGGCCGGAAATCTCTCCGACCGAGCCGGACCCGGAGAGAATTCCGACCGAATCGGACCCTAGCAGTCCGACCGGACGAGTACGATGCATTCGCATGCTATCGGACTCAATTCGGTCGGACTCCCATTGAAGTCAAAGGGAGCCGGTCATACGACGCGTACGCGGGCTCCCATTGACTCAATGGGTGCGAGGCGAACAAGGGCGCCCCCTACAGTGGGTACGCGTCCATGCGCATCGCGGCATACATGCTCAGGTAGGGGGGACCCATGGGTCCCCCCTGTGTGTGACTTGCGTGCCTACGCGTTTAGGGGGGTCCGACGCGGACCCCCAAAGTCCGGCTCCGACAGCTCTTTCGAGCCGGACGGCGCGAGTCGGTCGGACTGCTTGCGGCGCGCATCGTACTTACCCGGCCGGGAAACGTCTCCATAGCGCGGTGCGAGTCGTGTCCGTGCGTGTCGGTCGGAGCGTGTTGAAGCCGCGTACGATTCGGTCGGGAAACAGGGCTCCGAATCGGATCCGGTAAATCCGAATCCGATTCGGAGCCCTACCGGCCGAGATCGGAATCGGCCCCATAATATTTAATATTATAATTCCATAAAATCACAAATTACAATCGACAATATATTAAAAATTGTACTAATTTTTGTTATGTAATAAAAATGTATACTTTCTTTAAAACATGTAAAATATGAAAACTATGTTATAATTATTAATATTAATATATAATATTAATAATTAAAATGTATAATATTTTTGTATATGAATAAAACTGTTTATTTTTCTCAACTGTATTAAAAAATGTTGAAACTTTCATTGTATTGAAATATTACCAATATATGTAACAAACTTAAAAATGTTAATAATACCAAACAATGATTTACAATTGTTTAAAAAGTATATTATTATTCCACATGTATCCAAATATTTGTAACAAGACAGTATCTAATATTACCATATTATATACAAATTTGTAAATAAATTTATCAATGTAATACAATAAAATTGTTTAATTACTGCACCAAAAACTACAAATAAACAAACTGTTTTATTGTTTCCCAAATAAATATTATTTCTTATATTTATATATTTTTTTATATGTAATACAACATTGTCTTTACATTTACATAGTACATTTTTTTGTAAATAAATGTAAAATAATTAAAATGTCTAATTTATTGTCTACCATCTCATGTGTATTAAATTCAATGTTTCATAATAAATATATTCATATTAATTATACTGTATTAAATAATATGTTATAATATAATATATATACAAAATGTATTATCTTCCTACACAACTATATTTTATTTATATGTTTATTCTACTTTAAACTGCTTTAATATTATTACAATATTTCTTAAATTAAAAGTTTGCTAATTTTCTTTGCCAACTCCACTTTAAATAAATACAATATACATGCTAAACACTAAACTTAATTAACTTACTATTCCCACTACAATAAGTATTAATTTCAGGTAGGTGCTGGACACTTAACTTAATTAATTTACTATTCCCACTCCAGTCAGTATTAAATTGAGGTAGGTGCTGGACACTAAACTTAATTAATTTACTATTCCCACTCCAGTCAGTATTAAATTAGGGTAGGTGCTGGACACTAAACTTAATTAATTTACTATTCCCACTCCAGTCAGTATTAAATTGGGGTAGGTGCCTGACACTAAACTTAATTAATTTACTATTCCCACTCCAGTCAGTATTAATTTGGGGTAGGTGCTGGACACTAAACTTCATTAATTTACTATTCCCACTCCAGTCAATATTAAATTGGGGTAGGTGCTGGACACTAAACTTAATTAATTTGCTATTCCCACTCCAGTCAGTATTAAATTGGGGTAGGTGATGGACACTAAACTTAATTAATTTACTATTCCCACTCCAGTCAGTATTAAATTAGAGTAGGTGCTGGACACTAAACTTAATTAATTTTCTATTCCCACCCCTGTCAGTATTAAATTAGAGTAGGTGCTGGACACTAAACTTAATTAATTTACTATTCCCACTCCAGTCAGTATTAAATTGGGGTAGGTGCTGGACACTAAACATAATTAATTTACTATTCCCACTTCAGTAAGTATTAAATTGGGGTAGGTGCTGGACACTAAACTTAATTAATTTACTATTCCCACTCCAGTCAGTATTAAATTGGGGTAGGTGCTGGACACTAGTGTAATTAATTTACTATTCCCACTTCAGTCACTATTAAATGAGGGTAGGTGTTGAACACTAAAGTTCATTAATTTGCTATTCCCACTCCAAACACTATTAAATTAGGAAACATACTGGACAATAAACATATATTCGATTTTAATTTTTAATTTAAAACCACTCACCTTATTTAACAACTAGAAAATGTACATCCCAATACTAAGTAATATTTTATAAAAAGTCATTATATTTTAATTTAAAAAAATCCCAATTTATATATTTTTTTAAATTTAATTTAGATTATTTTTAAACACTCCCCAACATTATCCCTATAAACACAAAGCTACTCTCAAACTAAAAATAATATAAAAATAGAAATTAACTTTAAATGTAGAAATTTATATTTTAAAACTATTTTTTAATTTTTACAAAAATATAAAAAAAAATTTTTTTTAAAAACCCATTATCCCCTATTAACCCAACATCCCACTCCTAAAAATATATTTCAAAATTAGAAATTTAAATTTGAAGTTAAATTTTATAATTTAACAATTTTTATTAGATTTTTAAACATAATTTTGATACACTCCCCACCCTTATCCCCTATAAACCTAATATCCCGCTACTAAAAATATAATTCAAAATTCGAAATTTAATTTGTAATTATAATTTATAATTTAACTAATTTTATCACACTTTTAAACATTTGAAAATACTCCCCACCCTTATCCCCTATAAAGCCAACATCCCACTTCTCAAAAATATATTTCAAAATTCTAAATTTAAATATGATTTTTAAATTTATAATTTTACAATTTTAATAATATTTTTTAACATTTTTTTAATACACTCCCCACCCTTATCCCCTATAAACCCAACATCCCGCTCCTAAAAAATATGATAACATTTTTTATTTTTTTAATATATTTAAATAATATACTACTACAAACAAACAATATAATACTTTAACGATATTTTTACATGACGATATTTTAACTCTCGATATTACATACTTCGATATTTTTGACAAGACTTAAAAAAGATATTTTTAGCATCGATAGACAGAACATCAATATTTAATACAATCAATATATTAAACTCGATATTTCTGTATTTCGATATTTAAAACTCGATATTTACCACACCATTTAAGACACTAGGAATGGCACCATCTGCAAGAACCGTCATTAAAATTTAGAACACTTTACTGTCAATATCAACATTGTCAATAAAGCATTATCAATTCTTAACACACAGCTTCTGTTACCATGAAATCAACTAAGAGGAGTCCCCACATTTGAGAGCCCATGTGCGAAAGCACAAACGTCAAGGGTAAGAAGTGAACCCTTCCCCCTGGGCATCAATATAACATCTCCTAGGAGGCTTAAGGTCAGGCATTCTGGCACATCTTTTTGGGGGGCTGCTGCATATCTGGCATCCCCCACACACTTCCTACAAATGTTGGTGGTGCCCCTGCCTTTCCTGGGGTACCACCAGAAACAATATGTTAATTTTTGGGCCATTCCCATGGACTTACACGGAGAGCACACATGTATATCTGTTAGAGGCTTTGTGGTTACCGAAGGAATGCTTTGTTTTTTTAAATGTTGCTTCTGCTGCATTTTCACGGATTTTCTTTATTTTATACCAGGTGCCCTTGGCCACTTGGGCACCTACATGCTGTGCTTCGTTGGGATCATAGGGAAGCCACAAGGCTTCCCTGGCCCCAGCCGTCTTCCTGTGCGTACGTTGCACTCATAGCGTGGTGCATAGGAGCCGACTCCTTCCCTCTGTGTCTCCCACTCCTCTGCCCAACAGTAGCAAGTGCAGATGGGAATGGGAGATTGCTTCCTTCCCACTGCTGGACACCACCCTCCCCAGACACAGGCATGGGGCAGGAGGAGCACCCAGCCTGGTCCATCTTCGCTCCACAGGAACTGAGGGCCCAAGGGGACAAGGGAGAAATATGTGCTGCAGAGCTTCCTGGTTTTATGTTGGCCCTTGGGGATTAGAGTTTCAGGGGTCAGGATTCTCTCTGGAGAGGTAGCCCTAAACATACACCCTCCCCATTAAGAGAATTAACAGAGATTGTGCTGACCCACAGGGGTTTGGTGCTCCCCAGGGAAATTTTTCAATGAGGTACATTATCTCTTTTCTGCCTGGTCCCTCCGGGGCACAAAACATTCTGAGCTGTTTCCTCTGGCCCCTAGGTCTGATATGCATGCCATTGGTGTGTTTTGCCCCTGGTGGCCTATTCTGGCCACCAGAAGTATTCACCTCAGGCCTCCTAGCCTCTAAATGTGACTTTGATAGTGGAGCTTGATTTTCTCAAGCTCGTGGGATTGGAACTGTCTTCTGTCTGGGCTCATGGTTTCTGCATTCACCTGGGGGTTACTTCCATGCCCCTCCACAGCCCACCAGCAGAGTACCCTTGCTACCACACTCCACATGCCCAATGGCTATGGCTGTCTTACAGCGTACCTGTGTGCCAGCATCAGAATAAGTAACTCTCCTCTTGATGAGGGTTACCCAGATGCAAGACCAGTTTATAAAAGATCAAAGGAAACCCTCTGGGGTCCCCCTCATGCAGGTCCATCTCTACACTGTTCCTCAGAGGCTATAAGGGGGCGAGTACCACTGGGCTTGTAGGAACTCGTTCATTCCCTGGGTGCCAGTTGGAGTCAAACTCCTTAAGTCTATCTTTGCAGTAGAATCTAGTGACTTTTCCTTCCAGTTGGGAATTCTCTCGGTATTGTTGCTCCCAGGTCAAGTGAGTTCTCAACAGTCTCTCCCATGTGTATAGGATTTTAAAAGGGTATTGTGATGAATGGGGGTGCGCAGCTCAAAGAAGTCCAATAGACCCAAAAATGTTTAAGAAAAAATAACTTCTTTATTCCAATCAATTTGTTAAAAAAAACTTCAGATACAGGCAATCCAGCCAACGCGTTTCATTCCCATATAGGGAACTTCCTCAGGGCTGCCTTGCAGTGTGCCAAACAGTGCAGGGGATCTATCTCCAAAGCGTTAAGTACTACACATCAGTGTCCGTTTCCATAACATCACTCACTTGCCAAGTTCCAAGCCACTTCTGGGTATCAATCAGTTGCACGCAGTCCATCATCAATTGCAGGTCAGGATTTTAAAAGGGGTAGAAAATTCTAGAAGGTAGACAACTCTGCTAAATGCTAGGGTAACACATCATCACTCCACTCTGGCTCCAACCCTCCCACGCAGCATTCTGGGACGTGATGTGGTCGATGGAAAGATCTATATTGAGAGCTTCATCCCTGTCCCAGCTTACACAGTTGCCTGATCCATCACCAAAACATCAGAGGGGAGGACCAGGATGTCTGGCCTTCATCCTTTGTGGGCTTGCCCAGGACTGGTGTAGATTTAAGAGTTAATTAGCTCATGCAGACTTCTTACCCACCCCTTCCTTTCCCAGGAACAGGGCCAAGCACCATCAAAAATGCTCTCTTTTTTGGGAAGGTCTCTGATCTTCCTGCTAGCCAGCAAAGTGATTAAATTGGTCCAGTAGGAGGAACAAAGCCCAAGAATCTAAATATGAGCAGAGCCAGAGAAATATGACAATTCTCCAAGTATGATAAAGAGTACAAGTATCACAAAAGTATCAGTGGATCTGCATTCAGGGTACAAGTTTACCCTAGGATTGATACCTGACCATTACCTCTAGGACATCATAGGTTCAAACTATGCTGTGGCACTGATTTCATCCATAATGTTTAAATCAGTAAAGCACACAGACTTTGCCATATTTATTACAGATCTACTCTATGAATGTCCACTCATATTGTAAGGCCTACACCAGGTCAGCAGCAATCCCTGTGGCAGTTTTCTGGGGCACGTCACCTATGTGCAGATAGCAGGTTGAGCTAGATAGTAGTCTCATTCACTCAGCCACAACACATGATCAACACAAGCCATCACCCGCTAGCTTATGATGCATAATTAGAAAGGCACCGAGGCTAAAAGGAGTCATCAGTCAGTTCTCACAACTTAGGGGCCGATTCCGATCTCGGCCGGTAGAGCTCCGAATCGGATTCAGATTTACCAGATCCGATTCGGAGCCCTGTTTCCCGACCGAATCGTACGCTGGTCCGGCCGAGCGAGTACGATGCAGGCACCCGCGAAATCTCCGACCGACACAAACGCGGCTTCAACACGCTCCGACCGACTCGCATGGACACGACTCGCACCGCGCTATGGAGACGTTTCCCGGCCGGGTAAGTACGATGCGCGCCACGATCAGTCCGATCGACTCGCGCCGTCCGGCTCGAAAAAGCTGTTGGAGCCGGACTTTGGGGGTCCTCGTCGGACCCCCCGGGAAGCGTAGGCGCGCGAGTCGCACACAGGGGGGACCCATGGGTCCCCCCACCCTGTGCATGTACGCCGTGATGCGCATGGATGCGTACACGCTGTAGGGGGCGCCCTTGTCCGCCTCGCACCCATTGAGTCAATGGGAGCCTGCGTACGCGTCGTACGACAGGCTCCCATTGACTTCAATGGGAGTCCGACCGACTCGAGTCCGATTGCATGCGTGCGCATCGTACTCGTTCGGTCTGACTGCTAGGGTCCGATTCGGTCGGAATTCTCTCCGGGTCTGGCTCGGTCGGAGAGAATTACGGCCCGAATCGGAATCGGACCCTTAATTGGAAATGCTAAATTTTCCGTATGTTAGCATAATATAGAATACATTGTGGTTAGATACACCTGAAATGTAGATCAAGACAAACATTTTAATGTCAGAACCCTCGATATACCTGAGATAGTTATAGACTCACCCAAATGAATATGTGAAAAACAGTGAGGTTTCAATTCAAAACTGTACATCTCATAAGGCAACAAATTATAACAAATAACACACACAAAAAGGACACCAATTCAGAGAATTACATATACAGGTAGTCACGTCCTATGTACAGAGACTTTTTGGCGCCGCTATAAATGTACATAGGCTATAAATGTACATAAGCAAAGGACACACCGCTGGGTGAGCTGCACGCCTCCACCAACTCCAAAGAAGAAGGAGTCAATCCAGCTCCCCTCCCGCTCCCGCCTCCCAGCTGTCCAGCTCCTCCTCGACCCCTACTTAATGGCGGCCACTGCGGGGACAGGCGAGCAAGACCACTGACTCATTGTCAGTGAAATTGCTCTCCCACCCTCGCAGCTCCACCATTAAGTGAGGCCTGCCCTGCCCCTGCACTCTCGAGTGTTGGTGATCGAGGCCCTCCTCCACCCGCAGGTTTCCTGCGCCTCATCCCTGGTGGTCCAGTGGACCTCTGTCTCCTTCCTCTCACTCTGCTCTTTCACTCGTTTTTCTACCCTTTTTTATCTTTCACCTTTCTGCACTTTTCTGCATCTCTGCTCTTTTGTGCCTTATTTCTGCTCATTTTCCCTTCCTCTCGCTTCTGCCCTTTCACTCGTTTTCACTCGTTTTTCTACCCTCTTTTATCTTTCACCTTTATGCACTTTTCTGCATCTCTGCTCTTTTGTGCCTTATTTCTGCCTATTTTCCCTTTTTTCTTTATCCCTTATTTCCTCCCTTTACCTTTCCCGCCGCTGCTGCCCCCGCGGCCCCTCCCCCCAGCGTGACTGGCCCAATCCAGCTCCCTCCCCGCTCCCGCCTCCCAGCTGTCCAGCCCTCCTTGACCCCTACTTAATGGCGGCCACTGCGGGGACAGGGCGAGCAAGACCACTGACTCATTGTCAGTGAAATTGCTCTCCCACCCCTCACAGCTCCACCATTAAGTGAGGCCTGGCCCTGCCCTGCACTCTCGAGTGTTGGTGATCGAGGCCCTCCTCCACCTGCAGGTTTCCCTGCGCCTCATTCCTGGTGGTCCAGTGGACCTCTGTCTCCTTCCTCTCACTCTGCTCTTTCACTCGTTTTTCTACCCTTTTTTATCTTTCACCTTTCTGCACTTTTCTGTATCTCTGCTCTTTTGTGCCTTATTTCTGCTCATTTTCCCTTCCTCTCACTCTGCCCTTTCACTCGTTTTCACTCGTTTTTCTACCCTCTTTTATCTTTCACCTTTCTGCACTTTTCTGCATCTCTACTCTTTTGTGCCTTATTTCTGCTCATTTTCCCTTCCTCTCGCTCTGCCCTTTCACTCGATTTTCTACCCTCTTTATCTTTCACCTTTCTGCACTTTTCTGCATCTCTGCTCTTTTGTGCCTTATTTCTGCCTATTTTCCTTTTTTTCTTTATCCCTTATTTCCTCCCTTTACCTTTCCCCGCCGCCCCTCCCCCCAGCGTGACCGGCCCAATCCAGCTCCCCTCCCCGCTCCCGCCTCCCAGCTGTCCAGCCCTCCCCGACCCCTACTTAATGGCGGCCGAAGGCGCGTCAAAGGCAAGCCCGTCTGCGCCCGTCCGCGACCCGACCGCGACCAGCGCCAGGAACCCTGGACCTCCGCCGCGCCAACGCTACGACCCAGCAGCACTCCACGCACTCAACCCAGGCCACAACAAAAACTGCAAGCTAGCATCACCAGCCGACTCCCACGGACCCTTCAGCTGTCACCGCTGCCGGCACACCTGCATCACCGCCAAGAACACGGATCCAGCACAACCCGCCCACAAGAACACAACCGAACCGAAGACCCTGCAATGCATCCTCCTCAATGTCCGATCCCTCCACAAACACGCCACAGAAATCTGGGACCTCCTCGACAGCACCACCCCGGACGTAGCGTTCTTCACCGAAACCTGGACCAACACCACCTCGGGACAGGACATCGCCATCGCCATCCCCCAAGGATACAAGATCTCCAGGAAGGACCGCCCCACCCGCCCAGGAGGAGGAATCGCCATCGTCCACAAATCCAGCCACCGCCTGAGCACACTTCCTGACGAGCCCACAGAACTGATGGAACACCTTCACTTCAAGATACTGGCCAGCCCCACCGCCACCCTCCGAGGAACCCTCATCTACCGACCCCCTGGACCCCGCGGACCCTTCGCCAACTCCATCACGGACATTATCTCCCCACAGGCCATCGCATCCACCAACTACACCCTGCTGGGAGACCTCAACTTCCACCTCGACAACCAACTGGACCCCCAACACCACATCCCTCCTGGACAACCTCCACAACATTGGACTGCGCCAGATCGTGACCGAGCCCATGCACTCAGCAGGACACACCCTCGACCCCTCTTCACTACAGGAAACTCCATCACCTTCAGCCACACCACCGAACTCCCATGGACCGACCATCGTTGCGTCCACTTCACCTTCAGAACACCCACCATCCACAGACCAGCACCTGCTTCCACAAAGAAACTGGACCAAAATCACCGACGACCAGCTCACCTCCTCACTCAACAACTCCACCCCAACCATCGCGGAAAACGACGACCCCAACACCACAGCCCAAACCCTGCATAGATGGATCTCGGACACCAACACCATAGCCCCCTCAAGAAAAACAAACAATACCCCGCCAAGAAAGCCAGATGGTTACCACCGAACTTCGAGAGTCCAGAAGCACATGCCGCCGCCTCAAAAGGCCTGGAGGAACACCAAATCCACAGAAGCCCACGACAACTTCAGAGCCGCCACCAACGCCCACCATCAACTCATCAGAGAAACGAGGAAAAAGCGATTGAAGACAGAATCTCCACCCACGCGCACAACAGCAAGGAACTCTTCAGCATCATCAGGAGTTCGCCTAACCCACTAGCGAGTCTACCGACATCCTCCCTCACAAGACCTCTGCGACAAACTCAGCACCTTTTTCCACCACAAAATCAAGAGCATCTACGACAACTTCGACGAAGACAACCAACACACTGAACCCTCACCAACCACCCCCTGACACCCGGAAACCAGTGATGACGACTGGACAGCCCTCACCACCGAAGACACACTGAAGACAATGAAGTCAATCCACTCAGGGGCCCCCACGGACCCCTGCCCCCACCACATCTTCAACAGAGGCACCGACACCATTGCACCCATGCTCCGCCACACCATCAACCGCTCCCTGGCGACCGCCTCATTCCCCGACGACTGGAAACACGCCGAGGTCAACCCCCTCCTAAAGAAACCCTCAGCGGACCCCACCGACCTAAAAAAATACAGACCCATCTCCCTGCTCCCGTTCCCAGCGAAAGTCATCGAGAAAGCCATCAACAACCAACTCGCCACATTCATTGAAGAACACAACATCCTCGACTCCTCCCAATCCGGCTTCAGAAAAAACCACAGTACGGAAACCGCCCTCCTCGCCGCAACAGACGACATCCGCTCCCTACTGGACAAAGGAGAAACAGTAGCCCTCATCCTCCTCGACCTATCAGCGGCGTTCGACACAGTCTCCCACCGCACCCTAATACGCCTCGACTGGATCCGGCTCCCTTCCCTCTCCGGCAGGACGCAGCGGGTCAGACTCCCCCTTTCCTCTCGGACCCCACACCTACCACCTGCGGAGTCCCCCAGGGCTCCTCCCTCAGCCCCGACGCTTCTTCCAACGTCTACATGGCTCCACTCGCCCCCCATCATCAGAACCTACGGACTCAACATCGTGACATACGCAGACGACACCCAGCTCATCCTCTCCCTATCCAATGAGCCCAACACCGTCAGACGCAACTTTCGAGAAGGCATGGAAGCCGTCGCCAAATGGATGAAAAACAGCTGCCTACAACTAAACACCAACAAAACAGAAGTACTCATCATGGGCCCA
This sequence comes from Calotriton arnoldi, assembly GCA_963921515.1. Lineage (NCBI taxonomy): Eukaryota > Metazoa > Chordata > Amphibia > Caudata > Salamandridae > Calotriton > Calotriton arnoldi. Next base: position 112,235 of record CAWUFW010020576.1, on the reverse strand, counting down.
AACCCCGATGCCTGGAGCAACACCTGGTGGCCCTCCGCCCTCGGAAACCCGCCAACCCCCACGGACCACGCACGCAACCTGGGAATCATCCTGGACTCCGAGCTCAAAATGGACCACCAGATCAACTCTGTCTCGACTTCCTGCTTCCACACCCTCCACCTCCTTCATAAGACCTTCAAATGGATCCCCCTCGAACACCGAAAGACCATCACTCACGCCCTGGTCACCAGCAGACTCGACTACGACAACGCACTCTTACGCCGGAATAAACAAAAACCTCACCCGCAAGCTACAGAACATCCAGAACGCCGCCGCAAGACTGGTCCTCAACCTGCCAAAACATTGCCACATCTCCCAGCACCTGCGCACACTCCACTGGCTCCCTGTCGAGGCGAGAATCACCTTCAAGATGCTCACCCACGCACACAAGGCCCTCCACGGCACCGGACCAGCATACCTGAACAGCCGACTCAAATTCCACGCACCCCAAAGGACCCTACGATCAGCCCAGCTCTCCTATGCCGTCGTCCCCCGCACCAGAAAGACCAGATCGGGAGGCCGCTCCTTCTCCTTCCTCGCGGCCAAAGCATGGAACGCCCTTCCGCTCCACCTCAGACAGACAACATCGCTCCCCATCTTCGCAAGAAACCTCAAAACCTGGCTCTTCGACAGACCCCCCTTGATGGATGGAACCTGCACCCCCCCCACCCCTAGCGCCTTGAGACCCTTACGGGTGAGTAGTTGCGCTTTAACAAACCCCTGATTGATTGATTGATTGAGTCAGTTGAGGTTATGTTCCTGGTCAGACACACCACGTGTACATTTTTTGATCTATCAGATGTGGGTCTCCGAATATGATAGATGACAATGCCAGCCCTGGTCCTGAGGAGATAAAAAAGGCTAGAGGTCGAAATGCGTCAACAGTTTTGGGACAACAAATTTGGATTTATTTCAATCAAAATTTTCATTAGATTTTGATGGATGGGCAAAAGGACTGAATAGCCATTCCCCTCCTATGTCTCAGGTTAGATTGGCCTACGTACATTTATAGCAGTGCCAAAAAGTCTCTGTAAAAAGGCTGTGACCACCTGTACATTGAATTTTCTGGACTTTTTGATTGTGCTATTTGTCATAATTTGCTATCTTACGATATGTACAGTTTTGAATTATAAGCTCACCATTTTTCACATATTCATTTGGGTGAATGTACACCTATGTTAGGTACATTGAGGGACATATGAAAAATATGTCTTAAAATGTTTGTCTTGATTTACTTTTCGGGCATTTCTAATCACAGTATATATATATATGCTTTACTAACATATGGTAAATGTTGCATTGTCAATAAAGTTGTGAGGACTGATTGACTACTAAGATTAGCTTCAGTGCCTTTCTAATTAGGTATCAAAAGCTAGCAGGTGGGACTTTGTGTTGATTGTTTGTTCTAGTGGCCAACTCTTTCCCTGCTTTACTTGGGCCGAAACCTTATTTTGCTGAATGACAGGGGGAACACATGTGCACACACATGTCCTCATGGTTCTCAAGTAACCGGCCAAGAACCTCTTGCCCTAGCTGCGCTGCAGCAGCCGTGTCTTAAAATGTGGACTCTAAAGGTTAACACTCCTAGTCCATTTCCAAAGAATTTATCATGAGTGGGACTTAGTAAGTGAGACTCACCTCACAGTAAAACTGGGCCCAAAACCTGGTTGCCAAATGTAAAAAATCCAGGGCAATTAAGTGAATGCAATGCATTTGCTACAGTGTCCTTCTCATTATCACAAAAATGGTGGTTCACTGATATGAAACTGAATGGTTTCTCACTAAATATCTCATCATGACCTAAACATTTACAGACCCATACTTGCCATTCAAATCCCAAATTGCAAAATAAAAACAAACCACCCTGGTAGAAATTATTGCTAGTCAGAAAAACAAGGTTTTGATTTCAAGGTCACATTCTAGGTTTAGGTCAATTGCACATTAGCTGCAGAAATGGATTCCTTCTTTGCTTCCTAGATTCATTTTATAGTTTACAACAGCATTCAAAGCAATTATTTTTTGCCAGTACAAACCATAGCTGGCTCACATAAAGAAGGCCATATTATATCCACTCGGTTCGCTGCCCACAAGCCCATCTCTAGCCTGCATTTATTTTTGAAGCAAATTGCTCTGGTCCTCACTGCCAAAAGCCCTCCACGTATCACAAAAAACTTACCATCTCAGATTTCTGGGTCTCTCTGTCAATATTTCACCAGGCTCCATACCAATTGGTGTCTAAAAAGGAAGACCTGCAAGCAAATTGCAGAGCTTGTATTGTCAACCTTAGGGAGATAATTCATATTTACAAGAGCTGTGACTGAGCTCCAATAAAAGCCAAGGTGTTTGGCACTTAGACAGCAAACCCATCATCAAAAACAGTAAATATAAATACTTAGCAGCCTGGCTACAAGTCCAAGGTGGACACTTGCTACATCCCAACACAATAAAACCCAAGATGTTGTCCCTAATCTTTGATTTTCAAGCTCTTGTACGCAAATCATTTAGGGGCAGATGTACGACCGTTTTTTGCAAAAAAGGTCAGCCCCATGTACAAACCATATTTTGCGAGTTGCTAACCTATTAGCGACACGCAAAATATGGTCTGTGACTCGCTATTAGGAAGGGGCGTGCCTAGGGCGTCCCTTCCTAATAGAGAGTGCGAATGGCATGTACCATTGTTTTGCGACCGCATTTGCGGTTGCAAAATACTCGTAGTTTACCACCCTTTTCAAAAGGGTGGTAAACCATTTGCAAATGGGAAGGGGTCCCCAGGGGACCCCTTCCCCTTTGTGAATAGGTGCATAAATATTTTTTAAGAGCAGGCAGTAGTCCCAGGGACCACTGCCTGCCCTTAAAAATAAAACTGAAAAGTTTCATTTTTCTTTTCAAATGCATCCCGTTTTCCTTTAATGAAAACGGGATGCATTAAAAAAACTGCTTTATTGAAAAGCAGTCACAGACATGGTGGTCTGCTGAACCCAGCAGGCCACCATCCCTGTGAGTGCTAGCCATTCCCAAGGGGGTCGCAAATTGTGCTTGCCTCATGAATATTGATGAGGCATGCAATTTGCGACCCCATTGGGAATCGCAAACAGTGTCTAAGACACTGTTGTGCATTGCATTTTGCGACTCACAAATTGCGATTCGCAAAGCAACGCAATTTGTGAGTCGCAAAATGCATGCTTCGTACATCTGGCCCCTAATCCTTCTTGGCTAAGAGTAATCAAAGCAAACCTCATTCTTACGATAGCATTTGAGTCAAATTTGGAACAGTTCTCAATATCAGTCAATGCAAAGAATACCGGTTGTTATTCAGTCGCCTACAGCATGCATCGCAAGCCCAGGTAATGTTGGAGTTCAGTCTACTCAAGTAATATCTGGCCCAAAAAGCAATCTTCCTCGAATATATACTTTTAGTAAAACACGAACATGAGTGAACTTTAAAATCCTATATTTGAAAGTTGATTCAACCTGGTCTAACCATAAGATTGATCTCATGGTCATCATTCTTTAACACAGCACTTTAATGCCTGGACCAGAACCTTTATGGAAACAGGAGCTACCTTACAACATCTTCAACTAGTCCTCAATAAACAATTAAAAAGTAGCTGCTTTAATAAGGATCAACACAAAATCAGAAAAAGAAGCCATGCTTCGTTAACAATAAATTCATATGAACATCTTTCAACGCTAGGATACCTAGCAGAAACGTACAGAGGATATTTCAAACTTGGGCTACTCCAACTCTGCTTCGGTTTTCTTATGATCAACTTCCAAAGTGCTGGGATCGCCCACCCCCAGATAACTGGAGACTCCGTTTACAACAAAAGAAAACAACACAGTTGCTCTGCATTTACACAACATTATTCAATGAATGAAGGTCATGGCGATGTGAAAGACCAAAGTGTAAACTACCTTTGTGACTCAAAAATGAGAGTAGTGTGGTAAAGATGATGCTATGTCCCTCACAAAAAGTATACTTATGAAACTAAAACATTCTGGAGGTTGAAAAACTTTATTGTGTGTCAGTGAATGCATGCCATACCATGTCCCGTCAGGTCAGAAAATGTCATGTCCTGTCAGGATCCCATTGAATGCCATTGCTCTTGCCCTGACAGGCCCCCATCGAATGCAATTGCCATTGCCCCATTCAGGTCCATTTTCATTGTCCCATCCATTGCTCCTTGAAACTGCTTGAACGATCATGCCAAGCATTTTGTGTAATGTGAGGCATTTTTGCCTGACAAAGTTTTGTGTAGAGCATTATGTGGGAAGAAGAAACATTGCAAGATCTTGCAAGAGTTACGAAATCTTGGTGGTCATGTTGGGCATAGTTAAATATCTAAAACACACCCAACACCCAGAACATACTTTGGTTTCAGACAATCATCCAGGAACAATTGTACCTCAACTACTCAAGGAAAGATAGGATATTCAATGGTCCAAGACGGAAAGAACTCAAGGAAAAGTCCTAAGAAGATGTCCAGTTGCTTAAAGAGGGCATCATATCCAAGGTTAAGGTTGGTAGCTTTGTTGAGGGACTGAATTATTGCACATCTCTAAAGAACCTGGTACTTAAATACAAGAGATTTGAGAAGTAGATTTGCTAATGCCAAAGTACTGACAGAATACTTGTGAGTCAAAGAATGTTTGCTGGCCAAACACTAAGGTGAACATTTGGAAACACCAAGAACTGTGACCTAATCTTAGAATTACATGAAGGGATACTTAAAAATAAGTATTGAAATGTTGTGAGAAGTATTGTAGTTCTTAAACAATAAATCTGAATCACTAAACATATTCCAGGAATTTGCAAGTGAAAGAGTGAACATGGAACTTGCTACCTTGAAACTACTTGCCCACAGAAAACTCAGAAATAAGGGGCCGATTACGATGGCAGTCGGTGTCAGTACCGCGGTGCCAGCGGTGCGGAAAAATGCCTTTTACCGCCCGCCAGCAGCGGTCCTCACGGCCGCCATATTATGAAGGGCAAATATGCCCCATTTCCCGACCTCCGCGGTGCAACGCCGACCACCATTAAATTGCGCCCGCCACCGCGCCGGTGGTAGCCAATGGAGACTCACCGCCGTGCGGAATGACGTCCCGTCCGCTCAACAAATTAGGATGCGCCAAACAACCAGTCGAACCGCAGGGGAGAAACCGCCCTTCCAGACATGGCGGAATATAGACAGCCTAGCGTGAAACGAGACTTCCGGAGCCGAACGCCATGGATCCAGCACTACACGTCCTCCCGGTGCTGTACGTGATACATCACCAGGTCAACATCGCCCGCCGCGGACGCCGCCGCAGGTACGTAAAAAAAACACAATACAACACAAAACAGAACACAAATTCCACGGGCTGAAACAGGGCACCTGGCCACACCAGACACACTGGTGTGGACAGGAACACATCCATCAGTGTACCCACACATGTCTCATCTGGCACCAATTCACACCCTGCATCAAGCCCACCAAATTACCGCGAACATAATGTAATGTGTTGCTGACGACACCGCAGCGGTGAGTATGCGGGAAATCCATCGCACAAAGCAGAATGCATGTACAGCAACGGTCAGGCCAGAAAGACCACAGGCCACCACCACCACCCACCACCCACAGCTCCGCCGCACACAGCAAGAAACATGCCAATCCCCCCTGTGCACCCCCATGTCCAACACCAAGCGAGCTAAATCCACACCCAGCAGCACACAACTAACACCTAGGGAGACAGACACAGCAGCATTGGGTGTAGATTAACACACAGCACAGAGGCACAGGCCCAGGGCAACACACACACACACACACACCACAACACCACATACATGGCAAGAAAGCTGAATACAAGCACAAACTTAACATCCACACACACAAGGAACATACAGACTACTGGACACACACCCTGCCAACTCACACAGACATACCCCACACCGACACACAGCCACATACACAGACTACATGCCACCAGCAATGGAGCACAACATAGAGGAAAGCAAAAATGATGTGCACACAAATGGGAGGGCAAGGAGACAACCAACAACCAGGTGAACAGACACATGCAGGACAAGGAACCTAGAACAACATCCACACCCCATCCAAGCACATGGCTGGCACAGTGAGTGAAGTCAAACTACAGTCACCTCAGTGCAACAACTCAGGAGACAGCAAGGTAACCCATGTATAGGGACAGGGATGAAAGGAAGGACCTCAAGTCAAACAGTGAACAGCAAGTACACATGAGTATGCCAGCACCACAACACACAGGGCACATTGGCACACTCAATGACTGTCAAATACAAGTAGGAGTCCCCAAACATACCCCCCTCATAGCTGCAGCACACAACCCCAATGCCAGACACACAGAAGGGCCTACATAATGTCCAGACAAGATACAGACAAACAATCAAACCCCCTGGGGGCATCCACAAACATCACACACACACAGGGATTTCAGTACCAACGTCTGCACCAAAACAAAAATGGCAAACACAATTCAAAACAGAAACACATACAGAACCACAAAAATAACACATATCACCTGTGCAGCCAAACTAGGGGAAGTCAATGGGAGCACACACACAACAGGAGTGCACCACCTCATCAGTCAGGAAAAATGCATAGGCTACATACCACAACACAGACAAGAAGTGCACCATCACAGAACAACACAGACACATCAAACACACAACAGATGCACAACACCACAAAGCACATAGCAAACACAGCAGTACATCAGGGGATGTACACTAGGACAGCACAAGGCAACATACACCCACAGCACTGAATGCACAACAAGCAGTGTGTGCACACAAACACACAACAGTCCCACACAGCCATGAGTCACACGCTATTAACACACACATCAACACACACGACAAAGCCACAACCAACACACCGTACAACCCTTGACCACCCAAATGCACACCATGTAAGTAACCGTTGTGACTAGGATGACTGCCCATCACAACATGACTACACATCTACACTGCTAGGCATACATGAAAGCAAGAACGCACATACATGTTGAGCCTGGTCAGCCTGCCTGCAATCCCGTGTATATGACCCCTCTATGTGTTTGCAGTGCCCACATACCAGGATGCAGTAAAACATAGCCAACAGCAACAAGGAAGGAACATGAGTCTGGTATGTCACCGAAAACAACATCACTGACCCCACAAGTATCCGAGTCATGAAGAACTGAAGTCCCCGTCACCCCTGTAAAAAAATGATAAGTTAAACAAGCCAGTGGCACAGTTGAAGTGGCACACAGAGCATGTGGCCCAGTAAATGTTAGACATACAGGAAAAGCCTTAGTCAGTAAGGACAATGACACAACTGACAACATGAGCAACTGTTTTTATTCACAAATAGCACTGATAGGCAACAATATCAGACAAGACCAAGGCACAAGATGCAGAGCCTGAACATGAGAAAGCTGCACAGGCAGGGGCAAACTGCATGGCCAGTGGCCAGTCCAAGGTGCTGACAGAGTCAATGAGAAGCTGCACAGGCAGGGGGCAAACTGCAAGGCCAGTGGCCAGTCCAAGGTGCTGACAGAGTCAATGAGAAGCTGCACAGGCAGGGGGCAAACTGCAAGGCCAGTGGCCAGTCCAAGGTGCTGACAGAGTCAATGAGAAGCTGCACAGGCAGGGTGCAAACTGCAAGGCCAGTGGCCAGTCCAAGGTGCTGACAGAGTCAATGAGAAGCTGCACAGGGAATGTGTGTCACCAAACTCCGCCATGGTCAGCAACACAGTCTGGTGTGTCACGATGGGCAGCACAGGTACCGGTGTGGGAGAGATAGGTCTGTGACGTTTATCAACATTCATACTTGGCTGTCAGTCTGACTGGGAGCTGACTGTGTGTCGGGCACTGTTGGACCACTTGACTGGGGAGTGAGACGCCCAGCTGAGGAAGAGCTATCAGTGGCCTTGGACGCTGGAGGGCTGCTTGGACCAGGTGGTGTAGTGGCACGTGGAGGTGGACTCAGGCCGACGTGGGACACAGTGTGGGAGGGAGATAGTGGAGGGGTGCCTTTCCACTTCTTGGGGATTCTAAATGGCTTGCCTGTCTTGGTATCAATGGGAAGTGGTGTGTACACAAACGGAACACTCATCACCAAGGCTGCCGCAGGTGCACACGCTGGACCTCCCCCTGGGGATGTGCTGGATCCAGAAGGACGCTTAGCCTGGCATTGCCTCTGCCCCTCCATCCTCTCTTTACCCTGTGTGCCCCCTACAGTGCCCTCCTGTCCCTGCTTCACTGGACTTGGAATGGGAGTAGAGGTAGTTGGTGAAACAGCCTTGGATACCTTACTATGTGTAGCCTTGCCAGGCCCCACCTTCACAGTGGGCATGGAGAGTGTCTGCATGCCTTTGCGAGACATTTTTGGGACCACAGAGTCTGTGCCCGGGGATTGCTCTGAGGCTTGTGACCCTGAGTACTTCCTCCTTGAATCATGCGCCTTTGCAACGCCTGACGGGCTCTTCCCTTTGCGCTCTGGGGTTGTTTTTTTCTTCGTAGGGGAAGGTGTCTGTGACCTTGACCTCTTGGGCTGCTGCTGCTGTGTGCTACGTGTGCAGTATCGTGACGTTGAGGTGTGTGAAGCGTGGTCACCGTCATCAGACGTCGCCACTGGCATGGGGGTGGACAAAGGGACTGGAATTGGACTACGAGATTGAGCCAGTTGAAGTGCAGCCGCCATTGTGGAGGACATTGTCTGGACAGTGCGGTGCAGCCCACCCACGTCTGAATGTATGCCCTCCATGAAAGCTAACACCTGGGCCAATTTGCGGTCGTGGTCTGACAATGCATTGAGGAGCCCTGTCTGCCCCACACACAGCTGGCGCATAAGGTCCACACACTCTGCACTGATGGCAGCAGGGGGCACAGGGGCAGGGACAGCGGTGCCTGGAATGAAGGACACTCTTCCCCTCTTTGTGGTGCGAACACGGACAGCAACAGAGGAAGTGGCTGGGAGGGTGGGCACTGCACGCTGTGTGCTGGAAGATGTACCAGACTCTCCGTTCCCTGTGTCCTCCAAGATGTCTGCACCACCGCCGTCATCAGATGATGTTGAACTTTGCGTCTCGGGCTGTGATTCCTCCAGCATACTCCTATCCCCTCCGAGGCGCTGGTCACATCTGTGTCACTGGGATCCTGTGCAGCTGTTGTGCTTGTTTCACCACCACTGGTGTCCGTCCCCTGTCCCTCTGTGCCCACGGGAGATGCTGCATAACAGAGAGACATGTAGGGTCAGCAAAGTGACAGCAACAGGACAAACATATTCAAGCAAAGCAACACTGAGGATGACAAAGTCTACATGTTGCAGGCCACCCCGTGCATTCTCACCATGCAGACACACTTCACTACCTCAAACAGTGCGTACAAACATCTAAACACGGCATAGCTGAGCCATGTGATGGGCAGACAGCATGTTGGGGCGTACAAACACTAACACCAATGGACCAGGCCTGCAGCACACCACCCACAATGCCATTGAAATTCCCAGGATTGGAAAAACATCAGTAAGTGCATGTATGTAAAATCCGTGACTGCCACACCCAGCACAGGGGCCACTTACAACCCACTGCATCACAGTAACCACATCACGTACACCAGCGCAGGTACAGGCTTGGTACACATGCAGCCACTCACAGACAAAATCAACCTTCACAGAATACTCACCCCTAGCTTGCTGTTGATGCTCCTTCAAACGTGCGTCCAGCTCAGGCTGTGCGGCACATCAGTGGTGTCAAGCTGCATCGTGACAACCTGCCACTGCGAGGGAGTATCCCCAGTGTCATCTCGGCAACGTTCTTTGCCAGTCGTGATATGTCGTCCCACCTCTTGTGGCAGTGGGTGCGCCGGCGGTTTGACACTCCCAGAGCCCGCACCTTGGTTGCAATGGACCTCCACACGGCCTTACGCTGGTGTACCTTGAGCTGCAGGTGTGGGAGACAAGAGGGGGAAAACATCAGTGACACACTCTCATGGTAAAACCTCTCTCTCTGAACAGTGGCATGACACAGACTCATCTCCACACGGCAGATATGGGTCATTGATGTACACTCATGCCAACCACACACGTATCACACTCTGTACAGTCAGTGATGTGTCCTTGTCACATTGGGCGTGGACAGTCCATGCCAGGTAGAATCACACAGAGATGGACAACGAGGAGCCACACAAACAGTCACATGAACAATAACTGTCCCGAAACATGCATCACCAGATAGCTGTCACACCATATGGATAAGTACACAACACATGTCCATCCACCCTTCATGTCCATGCATTTAATGTGTGGGTTGCATACACCCCCTTAACAACTAGGAAACAGCATGTCAGCCAGTGCATTACACAACCCCACACTCTCAGGCACATACACCATCTGATCGACTACATGTGTGCCCCCTTGCACTCACACCCCCACTGTTGGAGACTTACCACAACATTTGGGCCACCATATAGCCGTGGGTACTGTGTCAGCACCTCGTCCACCAGGACATCCAGCTCCTCGCTTGTAAAATGGACTGGCACGGATCTTCTCCGTCCTAGCCATCACTGTGGACATGAGACGTCAGCGGCGGCAGTGGGCGGTGAGGGGTCCCAGGCAGCAGTCCCTGGAGGCAGCAGCAGGTGAGGGGTCTCAGGCAGCAGTCCCTGGAGGCAGCAGTAGGTGAGGGGTCCCAGGCAGCAGTCCCTGGAGGCAGCAGCAGGTGAGGGGTCTCAGGCAGCAGTCCCTGGAGGCAGCAGCAGGTGAGGGGTGTCAGGCAGCAGTCCCTGGAGGCAGCAGCAGGTGAGGGTTCTCCGGCAGCAGTCCCTGGAGGCAGCAGCAGGTGAGGGTCTCAGGCAGCAGTCCCTGGAGGCAGCAGCAGGTGAGGGGTCTCAGGCAGCAGTCCCTGGAGGCAGCAGTAGGTGAGGGGTCCCAGGCAGCAGTCCCTGGAGGCAGCAGCAGGTGAGGGGTCTCAGGCAGCAGTCCCTGGAGGCAGCAGCAGGTGAGGGGTGTCAGGCAGCAGTCCCTGGAGGCAGCAGCAGGTGAGGGTTCTCCGGCAGCAGTCCCTGGAGGCAGCAGCAGGTGAGGGGTCTCAGGCAGCAGTCCCTGGAGGCAGCAGCAGGTGAGGGGTCCCAGGCAGCAGGCTCTGTGAGCAGTGGAAATGTGGTGCTCCCTTCCACACATATATAGGGCCCTGGACTCGTTTCAGTGGTCATAGTCTTCTGCCATTGGTGTTCCAGGTCAGCCTTCTTCAAAAGCATCCAATGACTGCCTCCGCGGGGGCGGCAGCACGCCCACCGCAATTCTTGAATCTGCAACATGCCACCGCGATAGCGGTCCCCATTGGCTGCAAGGGCATGGTTCATGGCGGTGACACACCGCGGGGTCCTGGCCGGCGCTACCGCGGTGGTGCATCTTACAAATGCATCCTATCTCCGCATCCGCTGGGGCGGAGCACGCCTACCGCGATTTTTGAATCTGCATCATGCCACCGCGATAGCGGTCCCCATTGGCTGCAAGGGCATGGTTCATGGCGGTGACACACCGCGGGGTCCTGGCCGGGCGCTACTGCGGTGGTGCATCTTACAAATGCATCCTATCTCCGCATCCGTTGGGGCCGGAGCACGCCTACCGCGATTTTTGAATCTGCATCATGCCACCGCGATAGCGGTCCCCATTGGCTGCAAGGGCATGGTTCATGGCGGTGACACACCGTGGGGTCCTGGCCGGCGCTACCGCTGTTTGATTGCCATAGAGTGACATGGGTGACCGGGATGTGGCTGGTGGAGCATGACAAACGCCATCTGCAGCTATGTAGAGGGCCATCACTAACACCAATGTGTCATGTGCAGCACATGAAACACTTGCGTCAGTGGTGGGCATCGACACAGGTTCAAATGGTGGTTGGCATGCTCCGCCACCCAATTCCACGGACAGTATGTGCGTCCGCTATGGGGAATATGCAGCATCACATCATACACTCTGTGCGTCATTGTGTTTATGGGGCACATTTAAGGCACCTACGGACAGTTCTTGTTGTGTGTGGATCAATGGTCATTACTGTACTACGCACAGTGGATACGTACAGTGGCACATGGCACTGGATAACATTGATATGGACTCCTGTCACAAATGTCAGCCACTGTGTAACGTCTCACACCAAATGGAACACTGTACTCCATTATGTTGAGCAATATTTACACACAATGTCGTATCTGCCACCCATGCTGACCACTATCTCACACCTGAGCCCATGTGTTACACTGAAAACCCAGATGAACTCATTTATTCAGCATGACTGTCATCATTGGAAACAGATGTCACCCTGTTGTGTTATTGCTAAGACCAATTACATGCCGCATGTAATGTCTTTGTACACACTGGCAACTCCTGCAGTGTATGTCCACATGTACAGGGGGGCTCGACCTGCTAAAGGATGACGAGTACTTCAGCACCACACCTGGCATCCGTTGCATTATTATTGTTTGTCACTTGGGTAGACGGCCAGAGCAGATGTCTTTGCTACATGTCTGCCACCTGTAACCACAGGGACCTATGTGGTAGTGTCAGGTCTGTGCTCATGTTGTTTGGACTGTTGTATGTGAATCAGTGACATGTACATTTCAACAATGGTGCTTAGCTAAACTATGTTTTTGAGTGTTGTGCTGTGTTCCGGTGCTACTCACCTGCCACCAGTGCATGTCCATTGTTCACATCAGGAATGTTGCGTTGGCAGATGGACTGCATGCACGGTTGTGGATTGTGCTAACTGTATGGAATATAGTATGCGACATTTGTCCACAGGCTATGGGTGTCCAGTATTGCCTGTGCAATGTGTGTGCACTGATTAGCGGGAATTGTCTGCAATGTTGGATGGTCAGCACATGTGGCACACGTGTGCAGTGTGTTGCCACCAACACTAGTGTATGTGCATGCTATGGGGTGCTAGCCATCCTTGCTCACCATCTATTCCAGCACTGTGTGGGTGGATCACATCTGCTGTTGTATCAGGATGGAGTGGGCACCCAAGACAGGTGAGATGTACCTTGATTGTTGTGCCTGTGACACTCATCCAACTCCGACATTTGGTCAATGTGAGGTACCAGTGTCCCACTACTCATGCACAGCCAGCATGTTTGTTAGATGTGGGATATTGATTGTATGCTGTGTTGGGCCTGACAGCCTGTGTGGAATGAGGGTCAGGATGCATGTCCTTTGGGACATGTGGTGTAAAATTACATCCACTGGTGTCAGGTGTCTGAGCCAGTTGTCCATATGTAATGCATACAGTCTGTTCATGCGTAGACTTGTTGGCATACTGGCTTGGCATTGTCCATGTAGTGTTGTATGTTTGTGTTGTGGCACTGTTGTGTCTTGAAACAGCTGGATGTGTATCACCATGGTATGTGTTGTGGTGCACATGTGTCCTTGGGCAGTCCCTCCTTGATGCTGCATGTAAATGTCCAAAATGGGGGAAGATTAAGGGTGCATACAGGCCCTGCTGATCACGTCCCTCATCTATTGTTAATGTGTGCCACATTGGCTATCTGTGTGCTTGTAGAGAGTATTGGGCAGTGGGGTAATGGTGGCCTGTTACAGTGGTACACATACTCTGCACAGGCGTGACATCATCTGTCACTGTCCGACTTTGTATTCAAGTAAGCAGCAGATATGGCCTGTGTACTGATGACATTGGCAAATGTATGGGTTTGGGATGTGAATGTCATTGAATTTGAGTGTGTTCGAAGTGGCACTGAGTACAAAGACAATCCCAATGATCTATCCACATTGTGTTGTTGATGTGTCCCCTGCAATTATTGGCCAAGGAGGTGTGGCAGGTACAGCAGCAACGTGGAAGCCAGCAGTGTCTCTGCTTCACACATGTCCTGTGTCATGTACACCCAAGGCTGAGTCCACCTCAGCTCGATATGTGACTCTTGGCATTCACATAGACAGTGTTCGTATTGTGTCTACTGACTGTGCACATCCATGACAGTTGTACAATTAATCTGTCTCATGTTGGGACAACACTGAATTGCACTGTGTGCTTTCAGGGATGACAGTCAATGTTAGCGCCGTGACAGGACGGACTTTATGAATTTGTGCACATCCTAATTTATGTTGCTATGACGTGTCCCCTTTCATCTCACCTAGGAGGCGACCTAATGTGTTTCGTACCTTCACCCTGCTGGCTAACATGGAGGATACCGACATCATAAGGCGATTCCGTCTGGATCGGACAAACCTCCTGGAACTTTGTGCAATATTGGAGCCACACCTGCTTCCACGCAGGACATACCCAACAGCACTCACGGCAACGGCAAAGGTGATGGCATTCCTACATTTCGTGGCTACGGGATCCTTCCAGCAAACTGTGGGCATTGCAGGGGGATGTCCCAACCAACATTCAGCATGGTGCTACGTGATGTCCTGTTGGCTATGATGCAACACAGGGACCAATTCATACATTTCCCCAGGCGGCAGGAGTTGGCGGATGTGAAGGGCGAATTTTATGCACTTGGACACGTTCCTAATGTAGTTGGTGCAATAGATGGCACACATGTTTCCCTGATTCCACCCCAAGCACGGGAGCATATTTACCGAAATAGGAAACATTATCATTCCATCAATGTGCAGGTGGTGTGCCAGGCAGATATGGTCATCTCACACGTTTGTGCAAAGTTTCCAGGATCAGCCCACGATTCACACATAATGCGCAACAGCATTTTACCACAGCTGATGGCCAATCTGGCGCCGGAGCGGGCATGGATTGTGGGTGAGTACAAAGGGTCGAGTCGTGTGCTGTTTGTGTGCCATGCTGTCCTCGGACACATGTCAGACACTCAATCTGTATGTGTCTTTCACACTTAGGTGACTCTGCATATCCCAACGGACCTTGGTTGCTGAGTCCACTTCGCAATCCCAGGACACCAGCTGAAGTGCGCTACAACAATGCCCATGGGAGGACACGTCGGGTCATTGAGCGAACATTTGGACTCCTGAAATCGCGTTTTCGATGCCTCGACAAGACCGGAGGGGCTCTGCAGTACTCACCCGTCAAGGTGTGTCAGATAGTGGTAGCATGCTGCATGCTACACAACCTGGCCGTGCGGAAGGGGATCCCCTTAATCCAGGATGATGATGACCAGCCACAGCCCCCACCTGCAAACACCCAAATGTCAAGTGACGAGGATAGTGGAGAGGAGGAAGGTGTTGGACAGCGTCAGCAGCTCATCAACAACTACTTCACTTGATGGTCAGTGGCAATGTCAAAACTGGCTGTTGTCTGATGATGTTGTGCTTGGTGAATATGTGTATGTGAGTTTTGTGACTACAGCATGTTGCAGAGTCAGTGCTGGCTGCAGATGTGTATGGTAAGGGATCTTTTGACACAGCTACTTGATGTCTATGTTGGTACAGTTGCTCCTTGTGACATGTGCAGATTGTCGTACCTTGATGTGCTGTGTTGTGTGATGGTTGTTAGTCCACCACCTGAGTAGCAACTGATGTTCTGTTGTGTTTTCCTAGGTCCCTTCAGCCTCTACTTGCCTGCGGAGTATCCCTGCTCCTGTGACATTGTAATCATGGGTGTGAGTTAACATACTGTGATGAACATGGAACAGTGACAACTACATTGGTGCGTTATTAGTGTTTATTTACAGTGGATACATGTGATGTAGATGTGGATATTTACAGATTTGTGAATGGTGAATAACAGATTTGTCAGTGATGGTAGATGAGACAATAGAGTATACACTAGATCAGTATGGTAACACAGTCCAACAGTCATTTGCCATTCCCATGGCATTGTGTGTGGGGACAGTCTGCAGGGTACACAGCAGGGTGAAGAGGGGTGCCATCATGGCTGGCTACTTGACTGGCTTTTGCCAGGTGCTTTGCCACTGGATGCTCCCAATGATTTTTTCGGGCGGCCCCTTGCTCTTTTGGCAGGGGGGGACACAGGTGCATGGCCAGTGGTGTCTGATGAGTCCCCATGCTCGCTGGACGCAGGGGAGGATGGGGGTCTGTCATCCTGCGGCACAACGGAGGGAGCTGTAGGTGTTGGCGGTGCCGCATGCCTGTCCCTGAGGACCCCCACTAGCTGGCCCAGGAGGTCCCTGATTTGGCCCATGCAGGCCACGAGTTGGCCCATGCGGTTGTCAATTGAGCGCAGCATCTGTTGTTGCTCACGGGCATCCTGCTGAGCCTGCCTCAACTGTCCCTGGGTGTGTTCATAGGCCCCCACAACTCTGTGAATGTGTGCCAGTGATTCAGTGCCAGGGTCTTCTTCCCTTTGGGTCAGCCTTGTCCTCACACCTGGCCTGCTGTCACGGCCCTGTTGCCTCCCTCCTGTGGGCACCGGCCTACTCTCCCGTACCTCCGCAGTTGTTGTGGTCTGGTTGGCCTCTGGAGCAGGGCGAGTGTTGCAGGCAGCAGTGGTAGTGGTAGTGGTGATGGAGGTGGTGGTGGCACAGGTCGTTGCAGCAGGGCTCTGCGTTGATGATGTTGCTGAGGGTGGTGGGGCTGTGGTGTCCTGGGACACATTACGCCCTGCCACACCAGATGGTCCGGGTTGGTCCTCCTCCTCCTCATTATCCAGGGAGTCTGCATCCGAGGGGAGATGTTCGGGAGCTGGTGACTGGCTGTGCTGGTTGAGGTTGTCGTCCTCTGCAGTCAGTTGTTGGTCACCTGTGGGACAGGAAGTAGATGGTAATTGCCTTACACACCTCAGGGTTGCTGTGTTTGATGTCTCTTATTTACATGTTATGCTACACACAGTTGCCTTTTTCACACATTGTATGTCTGCACAGTGATGTGCCTCATGCCATGAAGTGGAGTTACATTCATCATTTCACAATGGTGTGACCTGTGATTGGTTAGCATGCCACACGTCTAGTATTGGTGATTTCAATGTGAGGTTGTCATCTGACAACTGGCATGACTACAAGTTGATGTTCAGCATCTTTGCTGATCACTCTGCCTGGCAGACATTACCTGTGTGCATGGACTAGCCATTGTCATCACATGCATACCGTTGACATGTCCTGTGCTTGTATTTCTTTATACAGCAGACCATGCTAGTTTGTTTTTCCCATGGTCCTTCATGATCAGCACCCATGTACGCTACAGAGGGAAGTCTGGGTGATGCATGTCAGAGGCCCGTTTGCTTGGACATATTTGTTGAGAGTCACAGTTCTGTTTCTGTCACAGTTACGTACGCTGAGCTGTCTGCATCCTGTCAATGGCTGTGCTTTTCTTTTCTATTTTTGTGTGAAGTAGAGCCTCATGTTGTCATGTCTCTCAATGCTTTTGTTGAGTGATGGTGGGGTGCATGCATTGTCTGATTACCTGTGCAGTGTCACTTTGGTTTTTACTTACAGACACATGCTTCTGGGTGGGGTGCTCCATCCTGCTGAGGGGTGTGAGAGGGGGGCCTGTTGGGAGTTGTAGTGCTGCCTCCAGATGCACATTCCCCATCCCTGTGAAGATGGCTACCTACCTGTTAGGTGGTGGGGGAGCGTTCAATGGCTGACACATGCTTCTGGGTGGGGTGCTCCATCCTGCTGAGGGGTGGGAGAGGGGGCCTGTTGGGGGTTGTAGTGCTGCCTCCAGATACACATTCCCCATCCCTGTGAAGATGGCTACCTACCTGTTAGGTGGTGGGGGAGCGTTCAATGGCTGACACATGCTTCTGGGTGGGGTGCTCCATCCTGCTGAGGGGTGTGAGAGGGGGCCTGTTGGGAGTTGTAGTGCTGCCTCCAGATACACATTCCCCATCCCTGTGAAGATGGCTACCTACCTGTTAGGTGGTGGGGAGCGTTCAATGGCTGACACATGCTTCTGGGTGGGGTGCTCCATCCTGCTGAGGGGTGTGAGAGGGGGCCTGTTGGGAGTTGTAGTGCTGCCTCCAGATACACATTCCCCATCCCTGTGAAGATGGCTACCTACCTGTTAGGTGGTGGGGGAGCGTTCAATGGCTGACACATGCTTCTGGGTGGGGTGCTCCATCCTGCTGAGGGGTGTGAGAGGGGGCCTGTTGGGAGTTGTTGTGCTGCCTCCAGATACACATTCCCCATCCCTGTGAAGATGGCTACCTACCTGTTAGGTGGTGGGGGAGCGTTCAATGGCTGACACATGCTTCTGGGTGGGGTGCTCCATCCTGCTGAGGGGTGTGAGAGGGGGCCTGTTGGGAGTTGTAGTGCTGCCTCCAGATACACATTCCCCATCCCTGTGAAGATGGCTACCTACCTGTTAGGTGGTGGGGGAGCGTTCAATGGCTGACACATGCTTCTGGGTGGGGTGCTCCATCCTGCTGAGGGGTGTGAGAGGGGGCCTGTTGGGAGTTGTAGTGCTGCCTCCAGATACACATTCCCCATCCCTGTGAAGATGGCTACCTACCTGTTAGGTGGTGGGGGAGCGTTCAATGGCTGACACATGCTTCTGGGTGGGGTGCTCCATCCTGCTGAGGGGTGGGAGAGGGGGCCTGTTGGAGGTTGTAGTGCTGCCTCCAGATACACATTCCCCATCCCTGTGAAGATGGCTACCTACCTGTTAGGTGGTGGGGGAGCGTTCAATGGCTGACACATGCTTCTGGGTGGGGTGCTCCATCCTGCTGAGGGGTGTGAGAGGGGGCCTGTTGGGAGTTGTAGTGCTGCCTCCAGATACACATTCCCCATCCCTGTGAAGATGGCTACCTACCTGTTAGGTGGTGGGGGAGCGTTCAATGGCTGACACATGCTTCTGGGTGGGGTGCTCCATCCTGCTGAGGGGTGTGAGAGGGGGCCTGTTGGGAGTTGTAGTGCTGCCTCCAGATACACATTCCCCATCCCTGTGAAGATGGCTACCTACCTGTTAGGTGGTGGGGAGCGTTCAATGGCTGACACATGCTTCTGGGTGGGGTGCTCCATCCTGCTGAGGGGTGTGAGAGGGGGCCTGTTGGAAGTTGTTGTGCTGCCTCCAGATACACATTCCCCATCCCTGTGAAGATGGCTACCTACCTGTTAGGTGGTGAGGGAGCGTTCAATGGCTGACACATGCTTCTGGGTGGGGTGCTCCATCCTGCTGAGGGGTGGGAGAGGGGGCCTGGTGTGTGTTGTAGTGCTTTTTGTCTGTGCACATGCAACCCAGTTGATTTTGTTTAGCTTTGTGCTTTATCAGGTTGAGTGGTGGTTACATCTGTGTGACCTGTTTTGGGTATTGTGGGTCAGACGAATGTCCTTTGGCCTAGGGGTTGTGGGTTTGAAGTTGTGCAAGACGGTACATGGCAATGTGATGATATTCATTGGTTTGTACTTACCAGCTTCCAGTCCCCGCGGATTCCTTCAAGACTCTCTGGATGTAGGATTCCAAGGACCTTCTCCTCCCACGGACTGTATGGTTTGGGTGGGATGGGAGTGCCTCCACCAGTCCCGTCAGCCAGCTGACGGTTCTTGGCCCTCTTCCTCTTCACCACGGTCTTCAGGTCATGCCACCGCTTCTGTATTTCCTGCTTGTTGCGGGGGTGGTCCCTACTGCATTGACCTTATTGACTATCCTCACCCACATTTGGGTTCTTGTGGCTAATGGGGTGTGTTGGACCATGTTGCCATAGAGTTGTGGTTCAACTCTTATTATCTCATCTACCATGACTGCAAGCTCTGAATCAGTGAATTTTGGCATTTTGTGTGGTGCCATGGTGTGTGCTGTGCAGATGTTCTGTGGTGCAGTTGTGTGGGTGTTGTGGGTGTTGTGGGTGGTGTAGGTGGTGTGTGTGTTGTGGTGGTGATGTGTGCAGCTTTGCCTCTCCTTTGTTCTCTGGGGTTGGGACCTTCAGTTGTGGAGTGTAGCAAAGGATTGTGGTCAGGGAGGGGCTGGATTTATGCTCGGCTATGGAGGGTGTGGCAAGCTGGTATGTTGCTGTCAGGTGTGTTGTGTGTGTTGTCCTGTGATTGGTTATTTTGACATTTCTGGGGCTGTTGTCATTGGGCACTTTTGGTTTGTATTGGGACAGGTCTACTTCACTGTGTGCATTGTTTGTATTTTTTTCGTGTTTTTCTCCGTCCGCCATTTTTTTGCGGATCCTCCGCTGCGGTTCCTCGGCAGCGGTGGCTATGCTGCAGCCCTTCCGCCGCCTATCGGATTCATCACTGTTCGCGCACGATGCGGTTCGGATTCATAGGTAGGTACCATGGTGGTAACAAGGATGTCATAATGTCACGGGCGGTTACTCCGTGTGCATGGCGGCGGTTCTTGGCTTTTCCGCTGAGTATCCAGCCGTTGCGGTCGGATTTTCAGCTGGTCCGGCGAGTGCGGGCGGTTTTTCGTTGTCCCGCCGCCGCGGACGGATTATTCTGCCGGTTCATCGTAATGTATCCGGCGTTTTTCCCGTTGGCCATGCGGGCGGTTTTTTGCCGCTACCATGGCGGTCGGTATGCTTTTCTGACCGCCATCGTAATCGACCCCTAAGTGTCCTCTGATCATTAAATGTGTGTGGTGTACTCAAGGAAGACATCTGGTGTCAAGACACTTTGGAGCCGATTCCGATCTCGGCCGGTAGGGCACCGAATCGGATTCGGCTTAACCGGATCCGATTCGGAGCCCTCTTTCCCGACCGATTCGTACGTGCGTCCAGCCGAGCGAGTACGATGTGAGCGCACGCGAAATCGCCGACCGACTCGTTCCCGGGTCCGAACCGCTCCGACCGACTCGCACGGACACGACTCGCACCGCGCAATGGAGACGTTCCCGGCCGGGCAAGTACGATGCGCGCCTTGAGCAGTCCGACCGACTCGCGCCGTCCGGCTCGAAAGAGCAGTCGGAGCCGGACTTTGGGGGTCCGTGTCGGACCCCCCTGTACGTGTAGCCGCGCGAGTCGCACACAGGGGGGACCCCTACCTGTGCATGTACGCCGCGAGTCGCATCGAGGCGTACCCGCTGTAGGGGGCGCCCTTGTTCGCCTCGCACCCATTGAGTCAATGGGAGCCCGCGTACGCGTTGTACGTCCGGCTCCCATTGACTTCAATGGGAGTCCGACCGACTCGAGTCCGATTGCATGCGTGCGCATCGTACTCGTTCGGTCGGACTGCCAGAGTCCGATTCGGTCGGAAACCTCTCCGGGTCCGGCTCGGTCGGAGTGATTTCCGGCCTGAATCGGAATCGGCCCCTTTGTGGGATAAACCAACGGCAACACAAACTGTACATTGATAAGAACCTTAACCCTGCCCTAATCTTGTCCGACTTGTCCGAGGTATGAGGTGTTGGGAAACATATCACCCCTACAAGGACTTCAGCTGGTAAGCACGTGAGCCATTCTGAAATCTATCTGTCTCACAAGACTGAGAGCTATAACGGGGAAAAACTCCAAAATACTAGATAAATCTCTTCCTTGGTCCCAAAGTAGCCACAAACATTCAGTTAAAAGCTTAGATAATGACAAACTGTAAAATATAGCTGTTGAGTAGGCATCTTTTTCTGTGAGGTCCAGATTTGTCAGAGAGCAATTGTTTTTAAGCCCCCGACCTTTAGAAAAAAAATAGTTACTTTGTTCCTGGTGGTCCAAATTTAGCCATGCATTCAGGAATGTTTATTTAGGTATATAATCAATCTTTAGAAAAAGTCTTCAGAAATTCTGAAAAGGCTTCTAGAATGTTAGGCCACTTGTGAAATTACAGGAAGGCTTCATGTAACTCCAATTTGGGTCCACAGGAACATGTCTATTTACAACTGGTTCTTGGAAGTTGTCTACAACTGCACCAACTCCCATTGCTCACAATTTCTCCTGCACTCTTCAAATAAATGGGATATGTTTCACAAGCATGAGCAGTAAAACTTTTAGTTGAAGAGTGATTATTTGTTTTACTTTCCAAAAACCAATTTCTTTATCATTCTCCAGTACCTTCTAATGTCTCCAGCCACTGCCCCTACATATAGATTCCACAAGGCAAGAAGGCCCCTTAATACTCTGACACCCTCAACACACTCATGGAAATGTTTCACGCTCCAAAATTCACCTGAAATAAATTCTCCACCACTCTAACAACACTTGCCCTCAAAGAAAGAACAACATAATCACATTATTCTTTCTTCAGAGCAAAACGAGATTAAGACAGGCTCCACAATGCCATCATCTTCCCCTCAATTCTTCCAAATTGTACAAACATTTATGGATCCCCAATCCACTTTTTTCTCTATTTCTCATACTCAGAAATCATTCAATACCTTCAGAGCTTTTTGTCATTGAACAAGTTAAACCTAAAATTTGCAGCACAAGTACTACAACTACTGTCATCAACTTGGCGCAGGAATGCCACTCTACCAGCACCTTAAACGTCTGAAGTGATTGACAGAGCTATGATGATTCTGAAACCTTGAAAGGTCTCAATAAGCTTTTGTCCTTCGAATATTTCAGCAGTTGATGCTATAGCTTTAACAGGCACCATCACAGCATGCTTCAATACAGCTGGGTCACAAGAGGTCTCTGCAGCCATCACTCCCTCCTAACAAAATCCTGAACAACTAATGCTAGATATCCTACTCCCCTGTAATACTAAATTCATAGAAAATCCTGTAAATGTGCAGTACCACATTGATGACCAAAATATTATTGAAATGAGTCCGTCAAGCAGCTGGCATAATTATGGCTTGGAAACAGCAATGAATAACCTGTTCAGGACATGGACCACTGCTCCCTGTGAAAGCTGATCTTCCTCTACCTTTCTGCTGCCTAGATATGGTGGACTACAATACCCTCTTCCCCCAGCTTAGGTCAGCAGTAAACAGTCCCAGGCTGCTCACTTCAATAGTTCAAATCCTTCCTATGAGGCTGACCCCAAAATTCATGCCTATTGAACTGGTTGGATTTTGATTGAAATCATCCAGTCTCTACAAACTTGAGAAGCTTCAACAGGCTCCCTATAAAAGTCAAGAATTCTGTTCCTGCCATACATTGCATGACTTAAAGGGTCTGTACCCATCTACCAATGGTTCAGTGACTGAATATCGAGGGACAGAATATCGACTGTCCAGAATATCGATGCCAAAATATCGAGGGACAGAATATCGAGTCCCTATCTACAAACAGGTACGTACTAAACTATTGAGTACAAAATATCGATGTTTAAAATATAGTTAACTAAAATATCGAATTTTTTAAATGTATTAAAAGTAATATAAAAGTAATTAAATAATAAACACAATTAAATAAAACATAGTTAAAATAATGTAAAAAGCTTAAAATGTAAAAATAATAAATGTAATGTAAAAAAACATATTAATTATTTTTTAACATATATATATTTACTTAATAATATTATAAAATAATTATTACTCTTAATTATAAAATATTTAAAACATTATTAAAAATATATTTACATATATATAAATAAACATATTATATAAATATAAAAATAAATAATATATAATAATTTAAATAATTAAAGTAATTTTTTTATGTTAATTAATAATTTACACTACATTAAATATAACAAAATTAAAAACGTTGCATAGCTAAGGGAATAAAATTAGTATTCACACGCCAACAACTGCAAAAGTAGGGAATTTGTTGGATAGCTGGTGGGTACAAATTACTATTCCCACTCAAGTGAGTGGAACAGTAGGTAAAGTGTTGGATAGCGGGTGGGTAAAAATTACTATTCCTACTCCAGCGAGTGGAACAGTAGGGAAAGTGTTGGATAGCGGGTGGGTACAAATTACTATTCCGACTCCAGTGAGTGGAACAGTAGGGAAAGTGTTGGATAGCGGGTGGGTCAAAATTACTATTCCTACTCCAGCGAGTGGAACAGTATGGAAAGTGTTGGATAGCGGGAGGGTAAAAATTACTATTCCCACTCCAGTGAGTGGAACAGTAGGAAAAGTGTTGGATAGCGGGAGGGTAAAAATTACTATTCCCACTCCAGTGAGTGGAACAGTAGGGAAAGTGTTGGATAGCGGGAGGGTAAAAATTACTATTCCCACTCCAGTGAGTGGAACAGTAGGGAAAGCTGTGGCGGGCGGAGGGAAATAGCGGGCGGATCACCACCGCCATACGGGCGGTGGCGATCTGCCCGTTATCATAACGGGCCCCTAAATTATTAATTAATAAATTATTCATTTTTATAATGTAAATTAAATTACTTCCACCCTATTCCCCTATAAACCCACAACCCGCTACGGAACTAATATATGCAAAAATTATTAAACAATATTAATTATTAAGCACTAAATTATTAATTAATAAATTATTAATTTTTATAATGTAACTTAAATTACTTCCCACCCTATTCCCCTATAAACCCACAACCCGC
The DNA here is from genome assembly GCA_963921515.1 of Calotriton arnoldi. Taxonomy (NCBI): domain Eukaryota; kingdom Metazoa; phylum Chordata; class Amphibia; order Caudata; family Salamandridae; genus Calotriton; species Calotriton arnoldi. Next base: position 87,919 of record CAWUFW010020576.1, on the reverse strand, counting down.
TACGGAACTAATATACGCAAAAATTAATTCACATAAAATCCATTACCTTAAAAAAATTGTAACATACATTAAAAAAATTATATATTTTTAACACATATAGGGGCCCATTACGATGTCAGGCGGAAGCACTACCGCCGTGCTATCGGAGGCAAAAACCGCTAGTTACCGTCCGCCAGCTACGGCCCACACGCCCGCCAAATTAGGATGTGAAAAGTCAGCCAAACACCGCCGGTAAGCCAGCGACACCGCCCGCCATCAAAGTGCGCCCGTCCACGTAGCGGCGCGAGCCAATGGAGACACACCGTCCGACGAAATGACATACCGCCCGGCGTACAAATTACGATGCCACAACCAAACAGCTCCCCCGGCAAAGAGACACCGCACGAGATACCAAGGCGGAAACCCAACTGCTGAGTACGGAGACCAAAAAGGCGGCCCACCCCGAAATGAATCCTGCACTCCAGGCCATCCCCATGCTGTACCTGATGCACCACCTAGGAGTGAATGCGCCACAGCGACGCAGGTAGGCAGACACACAACAAGGGCACGCAAACACTGCACACAATGCAAGGGCGGAAAAACTGTACAAGGGCCCCCCAGACACCCCTGTGTGGACAGGACACATCCACCACTGTACCCACACATGTCCCACCTGTCAAAATGAAACAACTCGCAACATCCTGGGCACCCACTACCCGGGACCAGGAAGTGACGTCCCCGTCACGGCACCGCAGCACAGCGGCGATGACGCAAGTACACATGCGCACAACGCAGAGGCCAACGACAGCGCTACGCATGGGCTGCACACAAACACCACAGGGCCACAACTACACACCCCACACACCAGCCCCACCCTGAAGGCACATGTCACGTGGCCTCCCTGCATCAGTCATGTCCCCAACCGACAACTCACAGTTGGCAACAGGATGTCACACAAGTGTCCCGAACAGGGGAGTAATGTGATGGCAAAATAGGACACATCCTTGTGTGCAAAACATGGAGAAGCACTCGGTGGCTGCCACATAACAGCGCAGAATATGGACACCGTCAGTAAAAGGCACGCCAGTCTCATCCAAAAATACCTATACCATCCTGCTCGCAACATCAAGCCATGCAATGTACAAAATTGAAAAACCCTGCTGCCTGAGAACAGGTGTTTCCAATTACTATACCCACACAGAAGCCCCAATGTATAGCGGAAACGCAGTGTCCCGCCCACACACGGGAGAGCAGATAGCACTGAATGGCCTTCCATTCCTACTCTGAAATCACATTGCAACAATTTATGCAGGAGAATGGATCTATTGTACCAACAAGAAGCCAAACAGAGCCATGCAGAGTAAACAGCCCACTAGCAGATAGCGCCCAACATGAAAGAAAGTTAATAACACAAAAAAATACATACCACTCCTCCATGTGGGTCAAATGCAAGTAATCTTGAAAGAGTCAAACACCACTGGCCTTGACCATTCATTGAAGCATGTGGGATGAGGGCCTGTGTCCTCCGCCCAAGCTATAACCCAAGTCCTGCCGCCGTACATCCATTCCAGAATTCCCAGCATCGTCGGAGGTTGCACTCTGCTGACTGCTCAGGCAGCCGGAGCACGCCATCACATCCCCCTTCAGCAAAATGGCTGTTGCACCACTGCTTCCCAACTACGCCGGACAGATGCAGCTGTACATTGAGAGCCTGCTACAGATAGTGGGCTGTGAAAATCTGGCAATGCTGAACGTAAGTTACCGAGTAACTTACCGCATAGCAATGTTCAGCTGCGTCATCCCCGTTTTCTACTGTCGGAGGTGTCCGTTCCACTGTCCTGTGGATCTATGTCTCTCCAACCCGGCATGTCCAAAGGCGGACTTGGTACACTTGTTTGCACCCCTGGACGCCCACGACAGGATCTGTTCAGTGTATGGGGGCATGGCGTATGTGGCTGCAATCGGACACACACTGCAATGGGACTAGTGTGCCTCCACACAACGTATTCTGGATCACAGTTTCATCGAATGTCATCCAACATGTCCCATCAGGCTTCTACAAGGGACAACTTACGATGAACACGTTGCCAGCCACCATCCGCTTCATTGGATGGCATCCATGTTTACCACCAATGCCATGGATGCCCTGCTGGAAGGTATCGCATACCTGACAACTTGTCAATTCATCGGTCCCCGACTCAATACCCCCAATTGAACATTGATGTTCAACACCGTACCTATGCTTGGCTTTCGCACGGACTGGGCAGTTAGCTGTACAACAACTATACCATACAATCTGCAACAAACACCTTACCATCAACTCCACTGCCATGACATCGGACATTTTCGGACAATGCACTCTGTTCCTCACCATATCCCGTATCTCTGCATGAACAGGGGGAGGCAGAGGTATGGGACTTGTGTACAGTAACCACATGGCCAATACTGCACGAACAACTATGCCATAATATGTATTCAGCACACCTGAACACATGCACCTGTCAGTGCACACTTATCTGTCTGCTGTATTACGTGAGAACTGTCACCACACCATCGTCTGTACTTCCGTGCCCGGACTTTAGCATGGACAACAAATGCAACCCCTTACAACATGGCCCTAGTCATTGTGTCATGTTCAGTAGCCACCACATTGCAACAACTAGTGAGACGCACCTGCATGCATGTAGGCTCATGCTCTGATGTCACCTCTGACGCAGGTGTGTCGGAGTTACTATTGTAGTAAACCTGTACCATGGAACTGAGATGTACTGTGCCTATGATGTCAAGCTGTCTCGTAGGCAAAATGAATACTGTCTGTGTCAAAGTCTAGAGCTCATCAGTAATTAGCAAATGTACTTTAGCATTGCAAGGGCAAGGCAGTTGTAACTCTGAAGCATTCATTCCACAGTCAACAACTAATCACATCTACCCGTACCCCCTTTTGTATGTGTAATCATGCTAAGTATATCCTCCACATGCATTTTGCTGCCAGTAGTGTCCACTATACTGCATCACAGAGGAAGTAAGTCCAAATACATGCCTCAAAGCAAATATGTGACTCTGTAGAATTATTTTACGAAGACAAGTACGAATGAGAGAGGATGAGAGTGTTTGAAGTACACGAGAGTCGTGAGATGACCATGTAGTCTAGTGTCATCGGATGTCAATGCATGAGAGTTGCCGCAACAGTGGACCTAGTGAAATACTACAGCTCGTGGGCCTGGACTTGTCAGACTCTGACGTGGCCCAACAGATCATCACATGAACACTGACGGCCTGGGCACTACAAAGCACAGTCCTACATATTTGTATAATTAGCTTCACAGTCTGACATCACACTCATCAAGCAAAAGTAGGAGCCACGCAAAAGCATGCTACAGCAATGCATGACAAAACACACACACGATATCAGTGTGGGTGGGCAGGACTGCACAGTGAGTAAGAACTGCAGAAATTCACATACATGCTCAATTGAACAAGGCACAATCTTGACAGTCACACACCCTGCAGACACACAATGTCCGAAACATATCAAGTAGGAGTCATCCTGAACTGCAAGGACACACCCACACACTGCACACTGTGCAACATACAACACACACATGTGAACACATTCGCAGACCTGAAAACGGATACAAACATCCACCATGGGCCAGGGTAACACGTGTGTAGTCGACATTGCCAGAGCGCACACACACACACACCAACACTACCCCAAAGTCACACCACTCACAACACACACACCTACACCTCCCAAATGCACACATTGAAAGTAAGTCATGTGCCCAGGCCCAATGTTCATCACAAGACTAACATACACCTACACTGCTGGCCACACAGCAAGTAAGCTCACACATACCCGCATACTCTGCACATGCTACCTGTCATCCTGTGGCTAGACTCATACCCTGTGCCTTGCTTGCACACAAACATGACACGGATACATACTCCCTGAAATACCACCAAATACATGCAGACAATCCGTGTCACAAAAATACATATACATCACACACACAAGTAGCAGAGTCTGAAAGAAGTGAAGTCCCTGCCACGTGTACAACACATTGGAATGTGAGACCAGACATTGCAATTGTTGAGGTACCATACACGGCATGTGCCTCACTTAACCATGCACACACAGCAACAACTGCAATAATCAACTACACAGACACAACCGACTACAGGAACAACAGCATCCAGTCACAGATTACATAGACATGCGGCAAAATTGTTCAACACCAGGGACAGTGGCCAGTCCGATGTGCAGAGTAGTGACACGAAAAGCTGCATATGCAATGTGTGTGAGTGTACCCTGACATGGCTACCAACACCGCCATGGCAGTCACAATAGCCATCACAGCCACCACTGTGTCACAGGTAGATGTGTGAGTGTGCCTACCATTCAAACAGGATGTGTTAGACCTGTCAGCCCTAGGGTGGTCTTGCCCTGTTTTTTTTCCTTTTGCGCCTCATTTTTGCCACCGTATTTTTACTGGACCTAGGTCTCCGGGCGCCTTACCACTGCTAACCAGTGCTGAGGTGCAGGTGCTCTCTCACTCAAGATGGCTGCCACAGGCCCCTGCTACTGCAGAGTGGCCTTGCACACATACACACACTAGTAGCCAGGGTCAGGCTGGGACATAGGGATACAGTATCCATCCCATCCCCGCCTCTGGGCCACATAGCCAGACATGGTGGAAGGTTCCAGAACCTTCCGGGCTGTGGGAGGAGTTATGTTTTGCCGCCTTTAGGAGGGTCACCTGACCTAGGGGTATAAGAGGTTTGGAGGGAAATCTTTTAGTCAGTTGGGGCACCACTGATCCTGGGAGAACCTCTGCCGGAGTACAGGCTGTAGGGCCTAGGGGGGAGACCTACACTACTGCTACTGACAGGGCTAAGGCACTGCTGTAATAAGTTAGCTGAGGAACGCCCACCACCCACTGACCTTGCCCAGCGTGAGGGGACCCAGGGAACCACCTTCAGCGTGCTGGGAAGTACCATCCAGCACCCCAAGAACCACCAACTCATTCCCTCCCCCATACGGAGAAACCCCCAAGAAGCAACCAACCAAAAACTGCCGCAAGTAACCTTAAATTGTAAGGCCTGACAGACCAGCAAGGCCAGAAACCTGAACTGCCAAACTGGGGATCACCAGGTAAAGCGCCGTGCCTTGAAGCGCTAGACCTTCACCCCATCTATTCCTAGCTGCTGCTGGGCTGCCCAAAAGCCCTTATGTGTCAGCCCCTTTCCAGCCTGCTGCCAGCGCGCCCCGCGCTATACCTCCATGTGGGAGGAATCACCCGTAAGCCACTGACCTCGTGGCTGGAGCCTGCCTGTCTCGGAATCACCGCCGCGGCCCAGCGCTCCCTGAAGAAAAACGCCCCTGGGGGCCGGGGGTCAACAGTAATTATACGCACGAGGCGAGGCCCCGGAGAGGAGTGGGCCTGGCCTAACTTAACCCCTGAGTAGCCCTGAGGGGCCCAGAAGCCTAATTGACAGGGAATTCCCAGAGTAAAGGACATGTTGAGGGGTTCCCCAAGTTGTTCACCAGCCTAGTTGTTCTGCCTGCCTTAATTACTGTCTAGGCCTGATGTATGTAACCATTATTGAAATGTCTTTGCCTAGGATAAGGGTGCTTAACTGAATTGAGCTGAAGTGTACACCGCCAAGAGTTGAAGTGTTTTATGTTGCAGGTGTACCGGATTTGCGATGCCCCTTGTACTGCCTATGGGAGCGCCTAGACTAATGCAGGCCCTGTTTGAAATGTAACGTGAAATGCCATTTATAAGTAATTGAATATTCATGAGGTGAACTGCATGTTTTAGGCCCATGTTTTATTATTGCACCCTGTGATCATTATTGGTGCTACGTTTAGGAGATGATTCCTGCGGCCTTTTAGTGGCCTACAATGTTGATGAGCTATGATGCTTTAATGAAATTACGCACCAGTTGAATACTGCAATGACTTTAAATGTTGACCTGAATTAATCTGCCTCATCTGATGCTGCATTGATTTATATAAAAGAACTTGTTTTAATACACAAGCCTGGTGTGGTGTCACGTTATTGCGTCCGCATTCCTGAGTCAAAGTGAGTGTGTGCTGCACAACTGCCTTACACATTGCCTTCGGGTGCTTTCCCGCCTCGCGCCATGCTACCGTGCCGGACTCGGTAACCCCGTTTCCAACATTGGTGTTCAGCGGTGGGATAAGGACTGGTGTTTGTGCAGCACCCCACAGGGACTCAGTGTCCGCCGCAATTGGACACCTATTGAAATGCAAGTGCTAAGAATTCTTTTGTGATTGCCTGATTGTGTACATTCCTTCGTTAGACCTGCTACCTACAGTCTAGAACCCTTTCTCTAAATTGTCTGGGGCCCCACCTAGCAGGATGGAGTTTGAGTTGGCCAACCTAGAAAGGTATACGGTGACACAGCTCAAGGAGTTCTGTCTAGAGAGGGGGTGTCCGTCAAGCGAGGCGCCAGGAAAGAGGTGCTTCAGAAAGCTTTGAGGGCATGGGTAATGGCCCACCCGGGGGAAGAGGGGACGAGGAGCAGAGGGAGGCAGACGACCCAGGAGAACTGGACCTACTGCACATTGACGTTAGCGAGAATGTGTTGCCAGGAAGACGTTCCAGGGCAGGCAGTAGTGCGTCAGGGGGGAGTTTGTCTGCAGAGGAATTTGAGGACAGGAGGGAGGAGAGGCAATTGAAGTTAGAACTTGCTAGGATGGACAGGGAGCGAGAACATGCAAGGCTAGCCATGGAAGAAAGGAAGCTTGCGCATGAGCTTAGCCTGAAGGAATTAGAGCTCCGAGCCTTGCAGATGGAGATGCAGGGCAACTTGAATGGTGACAGCGTACCTGCTGGGGTTCCCCAGGAGCCCAAGTTCTATCTACCTAGAGAGGTGATAACCAGTTTTAGTGTGGGAGATGACATCGATAAGTGGTTGGCGGCGTACGAGGTGTCTTTGGTGGCCCATAGGGTTCCTTAGAGCTACTGGGGGAGGTCTCTACAGGTACATACCTCCACCAGTAAGGGACACACTTTTGACCTTGGACAAGGGGGATCAGACGAACTACTCCTATCATGAAGGAGGCCCTGCTTAAGAAGTTTGGCCTCACCCCAGAGAAGTACCGCCAAAAGTTCCGCAACAGCCACAAGCTTCACACACAGAACTGGGTGGATTTTTTTGATTATGCCCGGAAGGCATTGGAGGGTTGGGTGCGTGGCAGCAACATTGATGATTACAAAGGGCTGTACGACCTGTTCTTGAGAGAGCACCTCCTAGAGAAATGTTTTCCGGAGCTGCGCCAGTACTTGGTGGACCGCAAGCTGACCAATCCACGGGAGCTTGCAGAGGAGGCAGACACGTGGGTCAGCACTCGGGTGTCCCACAAGGGAGCCGGGGCGGACCCCCGAAAGGTGGACAGGGGTTCCCCCAGAAGAAAGAGGGGGAGATAAAAGGAGGGAGTTCTTTAAAGGCCCCTAAAATAGACCGCCTGGGAGAGGGGTAGGTTCCCCATCCCAATCTGGATTCCAGAAACCCACTTACCCTGACAGGAGTCAGCAGCCCAGAACTGTCCGGTGCTACGAGTGCGAGGAGGTTGGACACTACAAGGGGGATCCCCAGTGTCGCAAGAGAACCCCAGACCCCACAGGAGGTAAGAGCCCGGGGTGGCCAGTGTAGCGCTTGGGGAGGAGTTGTCCCTAGGTAGGGGAGGTGAGTGGACAGGCTTGACCTTAGTTTCCCTGGGGGATAGAGAGATCATCCCACGGGTTCAGGTACCCTCGCACACTGCCAAGTATCGGCAGAGGGTCCTGGTGAACGGGGAGGAGGTGGAGGCTCTGAGGGACACAGGTGCCAGCATGACGATGGTGAGACGTCATCTGGTGTCCCCAGAGCAGGTGATTCCTGAGGTATTCCACCCGGTTGTTATGGCTGATAATAGCCTGGGTCATTACCCCGTGGCCCAAGTTCCCTTTGAGTGGGGAGGAGTCTCAGGCCTGTTGAAGGTTGCGGTGAGCCCTGCCATGCCAGTTGACTGTCTGCTGGGGAACGACTTGGAACATACTGCCTGGAGGGAGGTAGAGTTCAATGCCCATGCTGAGATGTTGGGATTACCAGGATGGACTTGCGTCGTCACGCGGTCCATGGCTGCCCGACCAGGAACTCAGCCCGGGTTGGAGCCTGAAATAATGGCCCAACCCACTGCTGGACGAGGAGATGTCCAGGGGGAAACACCCGGTGAGATGGATGGGGAGCCCACGGAGGTGACCCCGGAGTCCGCTGAGGTGGATGGTGTTCCTGTGGGGGACCTGCCGACCCCTGCAGAGTGGCAGGTGGAAGGAGGGCCTACCCGGGAGGAATTCTGCCGGGCACAGAAGGAGTGCCCTACGCTTGAAGGCATGCGGCAGCAGGCCGAAGCCCAAGCAACTGGAACAGAGACTGGTAACTACCATGTCTACTGGGAGGATGGTCTCCTCTACAGTGAGCCTAAGGCTCCGGTGCATGGGTCATCAAGGGCCGTAGTGGTCCCCCAATGCTACCGAGCCTTTCTGCTAGAGTTGGCACACGAGATACCCCTAGCAGGACACCTGGGCCAGGACAAGACGTTTGCGCGTTTGGTCCCACATTTTTACTGGCCCAGGATGCGCGTCACTTCTGACACTTTCTGCAAGACCTGCACCACTTGCCAGGCGAGCGGCAAGACAGGGACTAAAGTGAAGGTCCCTCTGGAACCTCTCCCAGTTGTCGGTACCCCTTTTGAGCGGGTAGGGATTGACATTGTCGGGCCGTTGGACCCGCCGACTTCTGCGGGACACAGGTTCATCTTGGTGCTGGTGGACCACGCCACCCGGTACCCAGAGGCAATCCCTCTGAGGACCATCACTGCACCGGTGGTGGCGCGGGCCCTGATGGGGATTTTTACCCGAGTGGGATTCCCCAAGGTCGTGGTGTCAGATAGGGGCACAAATTTCATGTCGGCCTACATGCAGGCCATGTGGAAGGAGTGTGGATTGACCTACCGGTTCTCCACTCCTTACCACCCCCAGACGAACGGGCTCATGGAGCGTTTCAATAAGACCTTGAAGGGGATGATCCGGAGCCTACCCGAGGACTTGAGAAGGAAGTGGGATGTCCTCTTACCCTGTCTGCTCTTCTCCTACCGAGAGGTGCCGCAGAAGGGGATCGGTTTCAGCCCCTTTGAGCTGCTCTATGGCCACCCCGTTCGGGGGCCCCTCAGTCTTGTCAAGGAGGGGTGGGAGAAGTCTTCCTCGAAGCTTCCCCGTGATGTGGTCAGCTATATGCTGGCATTCCGCAGCCAAGTGGCCAAGCTGTGGAAGGAAGCCTCGGACAACCTAGAGGCTAGTCAGGCCGTCATGAAGAAATGGTATGACCGGAACGCTCGGACGGTAGAGTTGGACGCTGGACAGAAGGTGTGGGTCATGGAGCCAGGAGAGCTTAGCGCCCTCCAGGACAGGTGGACTGGCCCGTTTGAGATCTTGGAAAGGAAAGGCCAGACCACTTATGTCGTCGATGTGAAGACCCCCCGTCAACCCCACAGGGTGTTCCACGTCAACCGCCTGAAGCCACACCAGGAGCGTTCAGAGCTCACTCTCCTGTTGATTACAGATGGAAGTGAGGAGGAGGAGAGTGAGCCTCTTCCAGACCTTCTGGCGGCCCATGAGAAGGATGGCTCGGTAGAGGGAGTGGTCCTCGCCCCATCCTTGACCCCAGAGCAACAGAGGGACTGCCGCCAGGTCTTGGGGCAGTACGCCTCGTTGTTCTCCCTCACGCCTGGGATCACGCACCTGTGTACCCATGATGTGGACAGAGGGGACAGTCCGCCAGTAAAAACCAAGTCTTACCGGCTGTCCGATAAGGTCAAGGCTAGTATCCAGGGTGAGGTTACCAAGATGCTAGAGCTGGGGGTGATTGAGCCTTCCAGTAGCCCTTGGGCTAGTCCGGTGGTGTTGGTGCCGAAAGCGGCCCCACCGGGCACCACACCAGAACTTCGGTTCTGTGTGGATTACCGCGGACTCAACTCAGTAACCAAGACCGACGCTCACCCGATCCCTCGGACGGATGAGCTCATTGACCAGCTGGGAGCAGCCCGGTATCTGAGTACCATTGATTTGACGTCAGGCTATTGGCAGATCGCCATGGCGGAAGGAGCAAGGGAGAAGCCTGCGTTCTCCACCCCCGAGGGCCACTTTCAATTTCGGGTGATGCCCTTCGGGTTGAAAAATGCTCCAGCCACTTTCCAGCGGTTGGTGAACCAGGTGCTGTCTGGCCTAGAGGCCTTCTCTGCTGCCTACCTGGATGACATAGCTGTCTTCAGTAGCAGCTGGGAGGACCATCTGGAGCATCTCCAGGAGGTGCTACAGGCTCTGCAACGGGCTGGTCTAACCATCAAGGCCAGCAAGTGCCAGATTGGACAGGGATCTGTCGTGTACCTGGGACATCTGGTGGGCGGAGGTAAGGTGCAACCCCTCCAAGCCAAGATTGAGACCATCTTGGCCTGGGAGCCCCCCAAGACCCAAACAGAGGTCCGGGCTTTTCTCGGCCTCACGGGATACTACCGCCGGTTCGTCAAGGGATATGGAACCATTGTGAGCCCTTTGACGGAGTTGACTTCAAAGAAGCAGCCACGCAGAGTCATCTGGACGGCTGCCTGCCAGGAAGCCTTTGAGACCCTCAAACGTGCAATGTGCACCGCACCAGTGCTCAGGACTCCAGACTTTGGACGGGAATTTATCGTGCAGACAGACGCTTCTGAGCATGGCATAGGAGCTGTGCTCTCGCAGCTGAATGACGATGGCCAAGACCACAAAATCAGAAAAATAAGGGGAGAAAGAGGGATATGCTAGGTCCACCCTCCAAAAATGATCAAGAATTACAAAACACCGAAATCTCGGTTATGGAAACCTAGCCAGTTTTTTCAGAAAATTAAATTTACTAATATAAGATTCAGAAAAAATAGTTAGTAAAGGAAAAATGTCCTTTCTTGAGTCCCCTCACTCACCAGGGTTTCCCATGGTGACATGCTTCATCATAGGGGCCATCCCAACCCGCTACGGGCTGAGGCGTGCTACGACTTGCGAATTTATTCAGGCTCCTAGCCGATATATTAAAAACGGGGTTGCCTGCTTCCCTCCCGACCGCATATGCGGTCGGGAGGGAAGCAGGCAACAGCCGGAGCAGTTTTCATTCTCAATGGCGATGATCTCTCCAGCCCCTCTCAGACCATGAAGCACATTGTTGCTCCATAATTAATACTACGTGATCAAAGTACTGTATGTATTAACTCTTGCCTGCTAGTATTTTGCAGCATTTTTTCCTAACCTTAGGTCACTTTGGAGTGGTACTAAACAGGGCTGGACCCTGTTTGTCCTGAAGAAGAGCACTGGGGTAGCTCGAAACTAGTTGACGTTCACTAGGGACCCCTGACTAATTAAAAACAGACACCCTAGCGACCAACCCCGTTTTTAATATATCGGCTAGGAGCCTGAATAAATTATTTTTGCCAACTAGCTAGATATTTTTAGTCTCACCCACTCCACCCCCATCACTGCACCACACATAGTCACTCACAAGTAGTGCTCCTACGTAGTGTCGCAAGTCGTAGCACGCCTCAGCCCGTAGCGGGTTGGGATGGCCCCTATGATAAAGCATGTCACCATGGGAAACCCTGGTGAGTGAGGGGACTCAAGAAAGGACATTTTTCCTTTACTAACTATTTTTTCTGAATCTTATATTAGTAAATTTAATTTTCTGAAAAAACTGGCTAGGTTTCCATAACCGAGATTTCGGTGTTTTGTAATAATTGATGGCCAAGACCAGCCAGTGGCCTTCATTTCCCGAGGACTACTCCCCCGGGAACAGCGGTGGAGTACCATCGAACGAGAAGCCTTTGCCGTGGTTTGGGCTGTAAAGAAGTTGAGGCCATACCTTTTTGGTTGCCACTTCCTGATCCAGACCGACCACAGACCCCTTCGCTGGCTCATGCAGATGAGAGGCGAAAACCCCAAATTGTTGAGGTGGTCCATTTCCCTCCAGGGGATGGACTTCGGGTGGAACATCGACCCGGTGTAGACCACGCCAACGCTGACGGTCTCTCCCGGTTTTTCCGCCTTAGCGACGAGAACTCCCTAGAGGTTGGGAAGCTCTCCCCTCTTTCGGCTGGGGGACGCGTGTTAGACCTGTCAGCCCTAGGGTGGTCTTGCCCTGTTTTTTTTCCTTTTGCGCCTCATTTTTGCCACCGTATTTTTACTGGACCTAGGTCTCCGGGCGCCTTACCACTGCTAACCAGTGCTGAGGTGCAGGTGCTCTCTCACTCAAGATGGCTGCCACAGGCCCCTGCTACTGCAGAGTGGCCTTGCACACATACACACACTAGTAGCCAGGGTCAGGCTGGGACATAGGGATACAGTATCCATCCCGTCCCCGCCTCTGGGCCACATAGCCAGACATGGTGGAAGGTTCCAGAACCTTCCGGGCTGTGGGAGGAGTTATGTTTTGCCGCCTTTAGGAGGGTCACCTGACCTAGGGGTATAAGAGGTTTGGAGGGAAATCTTTTAGTCAGTTGGGGCACCACTGATCCTGGGAGAACCTCTGCCGGAGTACAGGCTGTAGGGCCTAGGGGGGAGACCTACACTACTGCTACTGACAGGGCTAAGGCACTGCTGTAATAAGTTAGCTGAGGAACGCCCACCACCCACTGACCTTGCCCAGCGTGAGGGGACCCAGGGAACCACCTTCAGCGTGCTGGGAAGAACCATCCAGCACCCCAAGAACCACCAACTCATTCCCTCTCCCATACGGAGAAACCCCCAAGAAGCAACCAACCAAAAACTGCCGCAAGTAACCTTAAATTGTAAGGCCTGACAGACCAGCAAGGCCAGAAACCTGAACTGCCAAACTGGGGATCACCAGGTAAAGCGCCGTGCCTTGAAGCGCTAGACCTTCACCCCATCTATTCCTAGCTGCTGCTGGGCTGCCCAAAAGCCCTTCTGTGTCAGCCCCTTTCCAGCCTGCTGCCAGCGCGCCCCGCGCTATACCTCCACGTGGGAGGAATCACCCGTAAGCCACTGACCTCGTGGCTGGAGCCTGCCTGTCTCGGAATCACCGCCGCGGCCCAGCGTTCCCTGAAGAAAAACGCCCCTGGGGGCCGGGGGTCAACAGTAATTATACGCACGAGGCGAGGCCCCGGAGAGGAGTGGGCCTGGCCTAACTTAACCCCTGAGTAGCCCTGAGGGGCCCAGAAGCCTAATTGACAGGGAATTCCTAGAGTAAAGGACATGTTGAGGGGTTCCCCAAGTTGTTCACCAACCTAGTTGTTCTGCCTGCCTTAATTACTGTCTAGGCCTGATGTATGTAACCATTATTGAAATGTCTTTGCCTAGGATAAGGGTGCTTAACTGAATTGAGCTGAAGTGTACACCGCCAAGAGTTGAAGTGTTTTATGTTGCAGGTGTACCGGATTTGCGACGCCCCTTGTACTGCCTATGTGAGCGCCTAGACTAATGCAGGCCCTGTTTGAAATGTAACGTGAAATGCCATTTATAAGTAATTGAATATTCATGAGGTGAACTGCATGTTTTAGGCCCATGTTTTATTATTGCACCCTGTGATCATTATTGGTGCTACGTTTAGGAGATGATTCCTGCGGCCTTTTAGTGGCCTACAATGTTGATGAGCTATGATGCTTTAATGAAATTACGCACCAGTTGAGTACTGCAATGACTTTAAATGTTGACCTGAATTAATCTGCCTCATCTGATGCTGCATTGATTTATATAAAAGAACTTGTTTTAATACACAAGCCTGGTGTGGTGTCATGTTATTGCGTCCGCATTCCTGAGTCAAAGTGAGTGTGTGCTGCACAACTGCCTTACACATTGCCTTTGGGTACTTTCCCGCCTCGCGCCATGCTACCGTGCCGGACTCGGTAACCCCGTTTCCAACAGGATGCCAGTTAGACTCGGTGCTGTCTGTGTGCTACGGGACAGTTGGAGGTCCGCCCCTGAGAGAGAAGCACAACTGTGGAAGACACACATGTGTCATGTGAAGCGGGAGTTCCGCATGGGCCAGGTGGGTGGGTGGCACGGGTAGGTGCACATATGCATTGTTGAAACAGACTGTGTGGGGAGGATTCCGGAGGGCTATATTTCCACTGTGTTGGGCATTTGGAAAGCCCACCTGTCTGGGGATGAATGTGAACTCGTGTGGGCACAACAGGCGGGCACACGATCAATGCTGCATCAGGTGTAGATGTTAGCCCTCCCTCTGGGGACATGCTGGATACTGCTGTGCGTCTGCCAGGCCCTTGCCAAGGCACTCACATCCCCTGTCCACCAGGTGTACCCCTACATTGTCCGCCTGCACAGGCTACCCAGGGCATGGGATGGCAGTGGAGCTTGGTGGTTGGGAGGTCATGGCGCCCTTCTCCTGGTCACATCTCGCAGGCAACACATTCTCATTGTGCAGCATGGCACAAATCCTAAATAAGTAGTGGGGGGACGCAGACGTCACGACAGGAAGTGACGTCACGAAAGGTGGCTTGCACCATCAGACTTATTGCCTCCCTTCCCCCACCCGTTACATGCGATTGCAACAGAGAAGCCAGTGCGTGCACAAGCAGCTCCGAGCTCGCCCCAGAGAGGCCAAAGAGTGAATGTGTGGCTCCAGTTATCGGGCCCGCAGTAAAATTAGTGGTGGTACGCCGTCCACCCGCGTGGTACCCCGACTCGAGACCTGGTGTGCAGGCAAAGTGTCCTATTGTCTTTGCGATATGTGTGAGTTGCATGACACTCATTGGCGGGGGATGGCTTGGAGGCCCGTCACCCTGAGGCCCATGTCTCACCACATGGGTCCCTTGTCAATGGCAGCGGTTGTAATGACTATGCGCGCCGGGGTGGGTCTACCTTTCGTCTGGGATTGTGTTTGCGGCCTGGCCCGCTAGGGCAGCTACAGCCTCTGTGTGTTGCATGTGGTGTATCCAGACTCCGGAGGCTGTCATGCATTGTCACTGTTGTCCAGGTCTCGAGTCGGGGTACCACGCGGGTAGACGGCGTCCCACCACTTATTTTACCGCGAGACAGATAACTGGGGCAAATGGACCCACACATTCACTCTTTGGCCCCTCTGGGGCGAGATCGGAGCTGCTTGTGCACGCGCTAGCTCCTCAGATGCAATCGCATATTGGGGTGAGCGAGGGGAGGCAATGAGTCTGACGGTGCAAGCCACCTTCCGTGATGTCACTTCCTGTCGTGACGTCAGCGTCCCCCACTTCTTCTTTTTAGGACTCGTGCCCTGCTGTTGTCAGATGTGCCACTTCCCAGGGGGTGGAGAAAGGGTCAGGAATGTCAGCCTGAGATTGGCCCAGTTGAAGGCCCACCTTGACTGGGGGACAACCATTGGACAGTCTGGTGTAGCCCACCCATGCGTACATGTGGGCCCTCCATGAACTATGTCACCTGCGGCAAAGTGATGTCATGGGCAATGACGTTATTGAGGAGAGCTGTCTGTCCCACGCAGAGATGGCGCATCAGCTCAACAGACCCAGCACTGAGGGCAGCAGGGGTCACATGTGCAGGGGCAGCTGTGCCTGGTGTGAAGGACACTCTATCCTTCATCCCTGTGCCGACACGTGTTGCACCAGTGGAAGTAGATTGGAGGGCGGGCATTGGCCTCCGCGTGGCTGAAGAGGAGCCAGAGTCCACGTCCCCTGTGTTAGTAAACATGGATGCATCACCTCTGTCCTTAGATGACGCCGAAATTGCCGTCTCGGCCTGTGATTCATCCTGCACACGTCTGGCACCTGCGAGGCGCTGGTCACATCTGTCTCACTCAGCACCTGTGCAGCTGCTACATCCGATGCCACACCACTGTTGACCGTCCCCTGTCCCTCAGCACCCACGGGAGATGCCACATGAGAGAGAGAGCGAGGTGGCCTCACTCATCTGGCATCAATTAAACAGACATGTGCAAGGGAAGCAGCACAGAACATCCCCAAATACACATGTTGCACGATCCCTGTGCAATTGCATACAGCCACCACAATCAACACGTAATGGCTGGCGTACAGTAAATGAAGCCGCTAATAAGTGGCACATGTGTTGTGCACATAGCACTACACCCGGCCTGTGTCACCCTGCGACCATAGCCACAAATCGCGGTGTGCACACCCACTGTCCTGATGGTGGCAAGGATGACCACTACGTAATTAGGCCAAAGACATACCTGCATGGAGCAGAATGTGAAACCACTCACACAGACTGCAACATGACAGGCCACAATGGCCATGAACCCATGCCATCCACCTGTCGTTCACACGAGCACAACTGCTGTTGCACAGTGTGCCGGATGTGTAAGTACCAGAGATATGAGGTGAGGCATCGCACACATATGACCGAACGAAATCAGAGTAGGCACAGTGCCTCTAACATACATGTGAATTGCCACTCCAGCCTACTACAGGTTGTTCCTGAGGGCTACGACTCTGAGTGCATTGAGAATGCAGAGTGCTCAAATTACATCTTGAGCCTCAGGGCTAGCATATGCATGTCAGATGCACACAGCACAGAGTACACTTACAACCCAATGCTTCACACAACAAACATCACATTACCCAGATTATGGGTATGCTGTGGACTAACCCTGGGCATAATACTTCGCTACGCTCACAGAGCATGCAAAGTTTGTGCTACTACGCACTACGAAAATTGCACGTAGTAGAGTGAATAACTGTGCTAATTGACATAGCGTAGCAGTAGTTAAATAAACACCTTCAAATGCTTTGATAAAGCAATTTTCTATGCTAAAAAGCATATAACCAATTCACAAAAATGAATTTTGACAATAAAATATCAAGCAATGAGAGAGGTGATGATTTTGGAGTCCCCTAACCTAGGGGAGGACCAAGCAGATGCCTTGAACACAAAAAGCATATCATGTGAACGATTCAATGGTGGTCCCTTCCTCCTAGGACCACCCCAAGCACTGTTATGGGCAAAAATACAATCCCAACCAAAGGCCCTGCAAAGCATTATGGGACGAGATTAGCAGTGGGCAGTGAATATTATAGTTTCCAATATCAAAATAATTCTACAAAGAGCTGCAGTTCAACTAGTCGTTACTAGGTGTCCCTCACGAGTCAAATGCAAAAGCATTGAAATTATTAATACATCAAGCTGCAGTTCCACTAGTCGTTACAAGATGTCCCTCATGAGTCAAATGCAAAAGTATTGAAAATCTTTCATGAGGCTTTTGCATTTGACTCGTGAGGGACATCTAGTAACGACTAGTGGAACTGCAGCTCTTTGTAAATTATTTTGATATTGGATACTATAATATTCACTGCCCACTGCTAATCTCGTCCCATAATGCTTTGCAGGGCCTTTGGTTGGGATTGTATTTTTGCCAATAACTGTGCTTGGGGTGGTCCTAAGAGGATGGGACCACCACTGAATGGTTCAAAAGATGTGTTTTTTGTTTTCAAGGCATCTGCTTGGTTTTCCCCTAGGTTAGGGAGGATCCTAAAATCATCACCTCTCTCACTGCTTGTTAATTTATCGTTTTCACTTTTGTGAGTAACTATATGCATTTTTAGCATATAAAGACAGAGATATTTATTTTATCTTAATTTGCACTGTACAAGGTGCTTTTGGCAATTATTGTACAGTGCAGTCAAGCACACAACTATGCAATGTGCATAGCTAAGTGTAGTTAAAAATGTACTTCACGTAGCTATGTGAAGTGCTACTACGCAAACTACGCCCAGGCTTACTGTGGACACATGCTGCCTCTCACAGCAAAAGACACCATCCCACAATACTGTACACTTGCTTGCTGCTGATGCCCCTACAAACATGCATCCGGCACAGGCTGTGTGACTGTCAAGATGCAGACCATTACTGGTGAAATGCAGCGCCGTGCTGACCTGACAATACAAGGGGGCATCCCCCGATTCGTTATTGGCACGTAGTAGCTCATCCGGCAGATGACGTCACACCCTTTGTGGAATTGGCTGCACTGTCGGTCACACATACACAGAGGCATCAACTTGGTTGCAATGGCTCATCACAAGCCCTTGGGCTGGAGGACTTCCAACTGCAGGGATGGTACACAAGAGGCTTGGAATATCACTCATACACTTCTCAACATCTCCCACATCCACCAATCACAGTGGCATGCTGCTGACCCATCCCAAATACTCAGAGACGTGCAACAGAGCCAAGAAGTAATCGGACATGGCCTAACAGCATGTGTACACCACACGTGAATGCATGCTGGTGGGAGTGTGTACACAGTACCTGCCCATCCCATTCACATGCAGGTTGCCAGCACATTGAGCAATGTGTAGTCTGCCCACATCTACTGTCCATTGTCAGGTGGACCAACACATAGAT
This sequence comes from Calotriton arnoldi, assembly GCA_963921515.1. NCBI lineage: Eukaryota > Metazoa > Chordata > Amphibia > Caudata > Salamandridae > Calotriton > Calotriton arnoldi. The sequence goes on along the minus strand of CAWUFW010020576.1, from coordinate 69,527 downwards.
CCCAAGGCAACACATCTTTGTGGGTGGACTCACTGTGTCCAACACTGCGCAGCCCTCAACGTACTCGCCCTGTGAATGGCTCACCCCGCAATGGAGGTCACATTCAGTGCCACTATCTCTCACACACATCCTTATCACAAGGCATGGTGTATACAATCGACAGGGCTGAGTTTGCGCATTTCAGGAGAGTGCTGAACAAAAGACACATGTAACCCACTGTACAGTCAGTGTTGTCTCCTTCTAGGATTGTGCGGTCAATGTGCAGCCCAGGTCTGCTGAGACTGAGAAGGCCAGCAGGGACCCAGCCAGCCATTCTCACAGGCAATAACTGCCCTGAGTCCTGCATTGCAAGTGGCTGCGTCACTGGATGTCTGACATCAAAATGCCATGTACCACCACTCGGGAGGGACATGCATGGGAAAGCGCCAGAGAGCCTACATACCCCTTCCACCTGTAGTAAGCATGGTGAGCAGTGCATGTTGGAACCCCACAGGCTCTGACTCATAGTGCTGCGGATCAACGACATGTGTGCCCCCACATGCACTCCCACACACACTGTAGTTGTCTTTCACACACAACTTTTGCTATAAATAGCCTTGGGCAGTGTGCGTGGAGCTCGGAATCCAGGATCTCCAGCTCCTCGCTGGTGAGTGGACATGGACATATCTTCAGAGTCGTCGACATGTAGGTGGACATGTGGCAGCAGCAGCAGGTGTTGTTGAGGGATGCCAGGCAGCAGTCCCTGGAAGCTGTGGTGCCGGTCTCCTCCCACACTCATATAGCCCTCTGGGGCTGTTTCAGTGGGTCCAAGCTGCTGCAATTGGTGTACCATGTCTGCCTACTTCAAATGCACACAATGGCCTGCTCCGACCTGTCCCGGTACGCTTACCTCTATAGTCGAACACGCAGGGTGCAACCGCGAGGGCCATTGGAGTTGGCCTCAAGGGCCTGGCCCATGGCGGGTACAGTCCGCTGGTGCCATGTGGACTCCACAGTTCAATGTGCGCCATGCATTTGCAGGTATGGCCATGACTTGTGTGTGGGAGCATGTCCACACTAGACAGGGCCACTTCATGCTGTGTGCATAGGCATTGACGGACAGTGCTCAGCCTCCACATGTCTGTTGGCACATGATCATGTACACATTAGCATGGGAGCATGGGATGTGCATATGCACACACATGCCATATTTCTCAATGTACATCTCCCACTTGGCATGTGCAACGTTACGTGTCACTTGTGATGTGTATTTGCATTCACACAGCTGTGATGTCATGGAGTTGTCAATGTGTACACCTGTCAATGTGTGTTGGAGGTGTGATACGTACAGTTCTGTACATTGGGTGAACTAGGGACATCATTGACTGTCTCATATCCCGTTGTGCAACAGGACCCACTTGTTTGGGCCGCTCAGCCTGTGTACATTGTGTTGTTGGTGTGTGCCATACTCACCCAGCCTCAGTAGCTGTGTCAGGCACAGCAGCTAGGTATATTGCCTGGTGTTGCCGCTTCCCACATATGCAGTCTGAAATAATCATCATGCCTTACAAGCTATTATGGCCTAAATCCACATGTGCATGCTCATAGCAATGGTTTGTGTCAGTGGACATTGCTATTGGTAAGGGGACCTGTGTAAGAGATTTGTAGCTGTGCTGTCCCTACTTGTCAGCTGTTCTGTGATTCTATTGCTTTGTCAGTAATTTTAGTTTTGTGTATGTGAAAATGCCATGTGTTGTGTTGCATTGACATGTGTCCACTTCCATCTGTCCTAGGAGGAGACCAAACATACATCGCCCCTTCCAATTGCTGGCAGACATGGAGGATGTGGAGGTAATCCGGAAATTCCGTCTGGACCGACCCACCCTGCATCACCTATGTGCCTTGTTGGAACCCCACCTTCGTCCTCGCAGGGTGTATCCAACTGCATTCACCCCCACGGCTAAGGTGATGGCTGCACTGCATTTTTCGCCACCGGATCATTCCAACACACAGTGGGCAGTGGAGGTGGGATGTCCCAGCCCATGTTCAGCATGGTGCTACGGGATGTCCTGTCAGCTATGATGCTGTACAGGAACCGTTACATTCGATTCCCCAGGGCTCGTGATATGGCGGCAGTGAAGGGTGCTTTCTATGCCCTTGGACGGATCCCACACGTTGTTGGTGCAATTGATTGCACCCATGTTGGCCTTGTTGCACCACAGGCCATGGAGCACATTTATCGGAATCGCAAGCATTTCCACTCCCTGAATGTGCAAGTGGTGTGCCTGGTGGACATGGTCATCACACACGTGTGTGCGAAGTTTCCAGGATCCGCACATGACTCGCACATCATGCGCAACAGCATCCTTCCACGTCTGATGACCAATCTGCAACCAGACCGTGCATGGATTGTTGGTGAGTATGCATACTTGTGTAGCGTGCTGGGTGTGACATGCTGTCTTGTATCCTGTTGGAATTGCAACGATTCTCTGTGTTTCTCACACCCAGGTGACTCAGCATATCCTAACGGGCCTTGGCTGCTGAGCCCATTACGTCATCCTCGGACACCAGCTGATGTCAGATACAATGAGGCACATGGGAGGGCCAGACGTGTGGTGGAGCGGTCTTTTGGACTCTTGAAGTCCAGATTCAGATGCCTGGACCGCACTGGGGGTGCACTGGCGTACTCACCACAGAAGGTGTGCCAGATAGTTGTGGCATGCTGCATGCTGCACAATCTGGTGATTCGCAGGCAGATCCCCCTGATAGTGGATGACGGTGATCAGCCAGGGCCCCCGCCTGCAGACCAGGACGGGTCCAGTGACGAGGACAGTGGAGAGGAGGAAGCTGTGAATATGCGTCAGCAGCTCATCGCCCGCTACTTCACTTGACGGTGAGTGACCATGTAAGACGGCTGATGTTGCTGTAGTTGTGTAGGTGTATGTGTGCATTGTCACGGCGGCCTATTGTTCACTGAGTGCTGTGTGGCAATGGTCCATGTCCAGGGTAGTATGCCACTGACAGAGGCTGTAGCATTGTGCCCTGTTGCTCTGTGAGATGTGTGTACATTGCTTAAACTTGATGACAAGTACTGTGTGATGAGTGTGTGACACACACATTCAATGGACTCTTGTTCTGTTTTTCACCCCTAGGTCCCTACAGCCTCTCCTGGCCTATCGACATACCACACTCCAGATGCATTTCTGATCATGGTGACGGTTGCACATCCTTGAATAAACACAGAGCAGATACAACAGAATGTGATCCAGGTGTATTTATTTAAGCGGTGACATGTGATTGTGGGCAAGGTGATCACAAAAGTTGTGCATGCTGAAACAATGAGTTGACGGTCATGACTGCGTGATGGTCAAGGTGTACCCATGTTGTTCTATGTCCACAGTCCAACAGACACATGCCATTCACATGGCAGTGTGGGGGTAGGATCATAGTCCAAGGGAATGCAGTAGGTGGCCACCGTGGCTGGCTGACTCACTGGCGTTTGGAGCGTGCGAAGTCCTCTCTGGACACCTGTTTCCTCTTCGGACGGCCCTTTCCACGTTTGGGAGGGGGGGTTGTGTTGGTGGGCTGCTGGTGGTGGCTGAGGACTGCCCACTCGCTGTGGATGCAGGGGAACTGGATGTTGCACGGCCCTGCGCCACAGCAGGTGGTGGCGGAGGTGGTGTGGCTGGCCTTGATTGGGCCCTCACCACCACCACTAGCTGGCCCATGAGGTCGACAAGTTGGTCCATACGGGTCACAAATTGGCCCATATGGGCGTCCATGGACCTCAATACCCCAAGGACTTCCCGCGTGTCGGCAGATGACCTGGCCCATTGTCCTTGGGCCTCTTCATAGGCCCCAAGGACTCTGGCGATTTGCGGCAGGGCTTGGCTCCAAGGCTCTGATGGCGTTGGCCTGACCCTGCTCCTCCCACCAGAACTGCTGCCACCGACCTGCCCACTCGCCACATTGGTCACCCCGGGCCTCGGTCTGGCTCCCAGGGTCGAGCCCCACGGGCGTACCACCCCTTGCGCAGGTTGAGTGGTCAGGGAGGGCATGGTGGTGGTGGTGGTTGCTGTGGTGGTGGTGGCCGCACTGACCGTGGCAGCAGGGGTCTGGGACTGGTCAGCAGCCCTGGGTGATGGGTTGGTGGGTAGGGGCGGGCCTGGGGAGCGGTTGAGCCCTGCCACACCAGATGTGCCTTGTCGGGGGTCCTCGTCTGAAGAGGTGTCCAGGTCTTCCACATCCGTGAGTCCGGGTCGGGGGCTTGTGGACTGGCTGTGCCGGCTGCTGTCTCCCTCTCCAGCATCGAGCTGTTTGGCACCTGTGGGGCGGATAAGATAGGTTATTGTGTTGCACCTTGCAAAGTTTGTATTAGTTGTCTGACATTCACAGTTTGTGCACTGTTGTGCACTGATTTCCCAGATGCGTGTGTGTGGATATACAATGTGTGTATGCGTGGGCAAGGCAATGGAATTGTGTGATGTGATCATATGGCAAGGGACGGATTTGGATTACCAATGGGGGTGTGTTGCTGTACACCTACATTTTGTGGCTTGGGTGTATACGGGGTACAGCCCCATCAACGCTTTTGTGATGTAATATGGTTTTGGGGGTCATATGAAACGCTTCGGCGCGCAGATTGAAAATGGGGTACAGCCCCATCAACGCTTTGGTGATGAAATATGGTTTGGTGGTACGTAATGTGACATTTGGGTGCAGAAGGGGACATGTGGTTTGGCCACACGACACTACAGGGGCAAAGGTGTGTGTATGTCTGACACAGCCAGCATATCTGCTCAGTGTTGTCATTTTGGGACATTACGCTGCAAGCATTGTAGTGAGTGAGTACTGGTTGTGTGCCACACGACGTATTGCAGATGGGACAATTCCTTGGTGTGCGTGCTACCCTCAGCCATGTGCAGCAATGCAGTCCTCTTGGGGTGTTGACTATATTGGGTATGTTGTACATCACAGTGTGACATGCGCTTCAGACACTGCAGACACATTTGTGGTCATCTGCAAGATTCTTTGCTGCACTGCTGTATATGGGTCAGCTGTTTGAATGATATACCTTTCATGACACTGGGGCTGAGAGATGAGATGGGTGACATTTTGAATGTACATTGTGTAGCTGTGGGGTTCATGGGTCCAGTGGTGTATGTCACATTACTGGGGTTCCACTCTGTTACATTGAGACAAGATGGACTTACATGGGTGATATTGTACAATGTCAACGGAAAAAGCAGATACAACTACATGGACTAGACTTCGGTGGTGTTGCTGATGTGTGTGATGAGTGGCACAGTGCACGCCATGTGGGTCAGTACTCCAGTGAGATTTGTGCATGCAGACGTGACTCCTTACGTGTTACTGTATTTGAGATGGCTCATGTGGGCTATGACTCTGTAATTCATGTCCGTGTGCACATTAGTCACATGATTATGACAGGGAGCAGTGCTACCTGTTCCTCTGCTACGTGACATGTCCCAAATGTTGAGTCGTAATACAGTCCTCATGCCTACAGACACCCCGCCCTGTACAGTAGTCTACCTACTTGTTGGTTTGGAGGGCGCAATGCAATGGATGCCACATGGTTATGAGAGGGAGGGGTGCGCCATCTTGCTGGTCTGTGGGAGTGGGGCGGTGTTGTGAGTTGTGGTGATGGCTTACCACCCACAGACACCCCTCCATGTAGGGAAAGATATCTACCTGTCGGGTGAAGGTGTGCACTGCAATGGATGACACATGGGTGTGGGGAGTGCTCCATCTTGCTGCGCTGTAGGACTAGGGGCCTGGTGGGTGTTGTACTTCAGCAGTCCCCCCTCCGACCCACGGACTTTGTGTTAAGGCTACTTACCTGTTACTTGTTGGTTAGTGCAGCTATGGCTGACACATGAGTGTGGGTGTGGGCGGTGCTCCTTCTGGCGCATCTGGAGTACAAGGGGACCTGGTGGGAGTTGCGGTGCTGGCTGACTGTACACATGCCCCCATGGTTTTGTTAGTTGGTAGCTTTGGGCTGAGTGTGTGGGAGTGTCTGTTGCATGTGTGAGTGATGTCTTGTGGATTGTGTACTGGACATGGGGGTGTTTGGCCCTCGGAGCTGTGGCATTCTGGTAGTGCATGACAGTACATAGCGATGTGCTGGTATACATTTGTTTGTACTTACCAGCCTCCACTCCCCTGGTATTCCGGTGAGACTCTCCGGATGTAGGATGCCTCGCACCTTCTCCTCCCACGCCTTGAAGGTCTTGAATAGCGCGGGATTTCCTCCACCAGTCCTGTCAGCCAGCTGACGATTCTTGGCCTCCTTCTTCCTGACCACGCTTTTCAGGTCGTGCCACCTCTTTGTGATTTCAGCTCGGTTGCGTGGCACGTTCCCAACTGCATTCACCTAGTCTACGATCCTGCTCCACATTCTGTTTCTGGTGGCTACTGGTGTCTGTTGGACCTGGTTCCCATAGATTTGTGGGTGCACCTTCATGATCTCATCGACCATGACCGTCAGCTCAGTGGCAGTGTACTTAGGTATTCTTTGTGTTGCCATGGTGTGTGGTTTGGTATTTGTGGTGCTGGAGCGGTGGGTGTGTGGTGTGTGGTGTGTGATGTGCAGGGGGTTAGTGGGGCCGGTGTTTGGTGGTGGTGGTGGTGGTGGGTGTGTGCGTGTGGTGTGCTGCTTTCCTTTGTGGCTCTCTGTGTTCTCTGCTCTCGTCTTTGCTTTGTAGTGGTGCAAGGGATTGTGGTCTGTGAAGGGGCTGCTTTTGTACTTACCTATGTGGGTGTGTCATGATGGGCTGTCGTTTTCAGGTGTGTTGTGGCTGGTGTTCTGGTATTTGTAGTTTTTTTGTTTTGCCAGGGGGGATGTGTCTTTGGGATGTGTTGGACTTGGCCCTTTTTGGCAGGTTCACCCCTGAACTTTTTGCCTTATATATAACTTGGTGTTAGTAGTTTTAAGTCTCTGGGCACTTTAGCACTGTGGTCCAGTGTAAAGTGCGTGCGCGCTGTGTGCGTGTGTGGTGAGATTGGCCTGCCCTCCCATAGGAATGCATTGAGGATGAGTGTGTCAGTGGTAATTCCGGTTATGAGAGGTGCAGCATGGTCAAGTCTAGTAGGTCTGATTTTGTGAGAATAAATGCTGCGCAATGGTGTGCGCAGATTTATTGTGACTGGTGTAGAAATGCCACTTTTAGAAGTTTTGTTTCAATTGTTGTGTATTTGATCAACTGTTTTCTAACAATTTTCACATGATGTTAATGGTTTTGAATATATTAACTTAATACACTCATTCTTGAGTTTTCAGGTAGTTCGCGATCTGTCTATGACTTGCGTCCTAGTCTATTATTACTTTTAGAAGTTGGCATTTATGTGTGCTCTGTGTCTGCCTGCCTGATGTGAATTGCATGTCTGGCTTGTGAGTGACAGGGGCTGGGAGGTGTGTGTGGCTCCAGGAGGGGCAGGGTGAGTCAGCGCAGGGCTGAATAGGGAGATCTGCATGTAGATGGGAGGGAGGAGTTGCACCTGGGACCTAGGACTGTGCCTTCCCTCCACAATGCTGGCTCCGCCCCCTGTGGTGCGTCTGAGCACCTAGCCCCCACCTGACAATGGAGAGAGGAGCTGAGCACAACAAAGTGCTCCAAAGCTCCCCCAAACCAGTTGCGTCTGGTTTTCCCCAGCCCTGTGCTGTGACACAAAGGGAAATGTGTATAAAAGAAGGGGCTGTGACCCCATGAAGATGTTCAGTTCCTGATCCTGACTGGAGGGGGCTTGCTGCTGCTGGGGCCCAGGAGGGACCGCCATGGGGGCTGCCTCCCTGCTGGAGGGCCCTGTGTGCTGGCCCCTGGGCCCAGCTCTGCCCCTGAACCCCTTCCTTGGACTTTGCCTGCTTCCTTATTATCCTCCAGGACCTTCAGGACATTTTAGCTGTATTCAGCGCCCTGTGAGCGCTTTATTTTGATTTTGCCAGGAGAGAAGAGCTGGCGTTTGCAGCGCTGCGCTGCAGGAAGAGAGGGAGGGAATCCCCAGCGTAGGGATTCCCCCGCAGTTTGTGCCTTATTCGGCGGGAACCCACCCCGCATTGCGATGCCAAGCGGGAGCCCACCCCGCTTTATGCTTATTTCTGATGGCGGGAGCCTACACCGCTTTTTGGCGCCTTTTTGAGCGGGTGCCCACCCCACTTTATGTTCTATTAATTCAGCGGGTGCCCACCCCGCATTGCGGCCAAAAGAAGAGAGCTGCCGGCCGCCGCGATCGTGCGGCGAACCGGAAGTCAGGCGAAGCTGCCTGACGTAGGGCGGGACTTCCGCTTCCTGCAAGGGAAGCCCCGCACCCACGGAACTGCCGGAAGGAGGACGGAAGCCCACCCCGCCTCCGAGAGGCAGTGCCAGGAGCCTCGCAGGCTCCACAGGAAGCCCCGGACCCAGAAGGGGAACCGGGCGAAGAAGAGAAGTCCCGGAGCCTCGCAGGCTCCATAGAGAAGTCCCGGGTCCCATGAGGGGGCCCGGGTGAAGCCGTGCAGAGTCCCGGGTCCCAGGAGGGGGCCCGGGTGAAGGAGAGAAGTTCGGCCGGTCCCAGCAAAGCCGGCTGATCAGCGGGGCTCCCGCGAGTGAGGGAAGCCCCGCGCCAGAAGAGGAGACCGGAGCAGTGCAACACAACAACCCGGTGAGTGGGGCTGAAGCGTGCAATGTTCTGGGGGTGTTGGGGCACATAGTCAGGTGCCCGCCCCAGTGTTAGGCTGATTTCCACAGCGGCGCCGCAGTTGCGGGCCGCTGCAACATGGGCATGTTGGGGTTACAGTGCCAGTGCGCTCCAAGGGGGCATATTTGTTTCCAGGGCCAGAGGGGCCCGTGGTTGCCCCAGTTGTGGCATAGTTTCTTCACAGAGCCTAGGTGGCTCCAACGCTTAGCACCATTTGCCTCAGAGCCCCGTGTGGCTCCAACGTTGGGCATATCTGTTTAAAGGGCCATTGAGAGCCCATGCCTCAGTTGAATGTTTACAGCTGCCCAGCAAGTAGTGGGCAGCTGCACCGTTTAGGTCTTTCTTTTAGGGGACATGTTTTGAATTCAGGAGTGAGATGCACTCCTTTGCCCCACACTTTCCCAGCTGCCCAGCAAGTAGTGGGCAGCTGCTACGTTTAGGTTTGCGCAGTGGCGCACCCTTGACTTTCGCTGCATAGGCAGCAGCCCTGACTCTTGGGACATAGGGCATTTGAGCCCCCTTTCTGAGATGGCCAGATGGCCAGGGGGGACTGTTAGGTTTGTAGGGCGCCAGGCCCTAATGTGATTTATGCCTCTGCTATGGTTTCTACTGTGAGGTATGTGCTAATGTGATTTCTGTCCTAAAATGTGGTGCTAGGAAATGTGATGCATTTACTATGGTTTACGCACCTTGTTTCGTACCTCTAAATGTATTTCTGTGATTATGAGGTTTTGCATAATATATTTATGCTGGTGAGGTTGGCATATAATGTATTTTGCGCCTAATGTGATACTGTGCATAATGTGGTTTATGTTACAGGCTGATACTGAGTGTAGTGGTTACCAGTGATTACTGGTTGTACGGTTATGATATGTCCTACATTTATGATATGTTCACTAAATGATGGTTCTGACAGTGGCCCACGTGGCCCTGTCATGTGTAAATAATCCCTTGTAGATATTGCCCAGTGCCAGTTGGCACCATGTGTATTATGTGAATACTATTCTAATGTATTATGAGAATACAAAGGCTATTTTTGATATACCCTTGTGTGGAGTTCCTTTTTGTGGTGTGCATAGTATGTTGTTGCTGGGTGTGTGTCGTGCAAACGCTTTACACATTGCCTCCGGGATAAGCCTGACTGCTCGTGCCAAGCTACCAAGGGGGTGAGCAGGGGTTATCTTGGGCGTGTAACTCCCTTGCCCTGACTAGAGTGGTGGCTTCTGCTTGGCTTTGGTGCAAGCCTTAGCCAACCAGAAATCCCATTTCTAACAGGATGTGTTCTGTGTTTGTGTATTTGGGCGTGGGTTGTTGTGTGGACTTGTTGGCCATGTTGTGTGTGTTTCTTTGGCTCCGCAGATGGTTTCCGTGCACGGACATGGCCGCCAGGGCTTCCGCCGTGTCAGTTTTCATCACTGTTGTTAACGATGGCGGGCGGGGAATATGTGGATTTACCCCGCTCATGTCGGGGAGATCATAATTTCACGGCCGGTGTCTCGATCGTCAGAACGGGCGGTTTTGGGTTGTCGTGCGGGTTTGCGTCCGTGGCGGACGGATAATCTTCTACTCGGACATGGACGGGCGGTATTTTGTGTGTTTTTAACGCCGCGGTCGGAGTTCGCTTCGCGACATCGTGATTGCTCGGTCGGTATTCACACGGTGTAGGCGGGCGGTTTCTTAAGGCTATGGTAGATGGCGGATTTTTTATCGCCGGTTATCGTAATGGACACCATAGTAACATATAAAACAATAAAAAAATTCGATATAATAAAATTCGATATAATGACATTCAATATTACTTACCTATATGTCGATATTTTTTCCAACTATAGTATGTCTTTTCTATATTCTGTCCTCTCGATATTTTGGACTCGATATTTTGTCCTTTCGATATTAAAAATTCGATATTTAGGGGCCCATTAGGATGGCGGTCGGAAAATCACCCCGACCGCCATGGAAGCGGAAAACAACCGCCTGCCGGCACCGGGGAGAAACCGGCGGCCAAATTAGGATCAACCGCCAAAAAACACCAACCGCGGCGGAACGGGGGAAAGAAAAAACGCCCATAGCATGCGGAGATGGCCAAAACACGTCCGCGGCAGATGGATCCGTGGCGGAAAAACACCAACCCGCCGCAAGGATAGCGGAGACACTGCACGGGAAATTAGGATATCCCCGATGGTCCCGAAGCACGTTCCGCTGTTTCCGACCGCCACGGTCGCTAACAGTGATGAATGGGAGAGCATGCGGAAGAGCTGCAGCAAAGCCACCGCCGCGGATGCTCCGTGACAAATTTGGCGGACAAATTAAAAATCCCACAATAAGGCCACAAAGTGCCCACACCAAAGTAGCCATGCCACCCAAAAACAGAAAACACACCCCAATGACACAGCATTGCACAAAAAAAAAAAATACAAGGACAACCCACACAACACACCTGAGAGCACTCCCACATGTGGACACACCCATATAGCAGAGCATAAAACCAGCCCCTTCCTTGACCACAATACTCTGCACTACTCCACAACTGAAGGGCTCAACCCCTGAGAACAAAGGATAGGCAAAGCTACACACCATCACCACTCACACCACACACAGCACCACCACCACTTCCACACCTGCACCCCTAACCCCTTTGCACATCACACACCACACACATCACCACCACCACCACCACTTACACCCCTGCACCTATAACCCCTTTGCACATCACACACCATGTCAACACATAAAATGCCCAAATTCACAGAGAGTGAGTTGAAGGTTATGGTAGATGAGATAGTCAGAGTGGAACCACAACTGTTTGGTAGCCTGGTCCAACAGACACCATTAGCCACAAGGACTCAAATGTGGGCAAGGATAGTCCAGAAGGTCAATGCAGTAGGGACCATCCCAAGATCCAGAAAGGAAATCATGAAGTGGTGGCATGACTTGAAGAGGGTTGTCAAAGAGAGGAGGACCAAGAACCGTGAGCTGGCTGACAGAACTGGCGGTGGCACTCCCATACCAACAAAACCATTCACCCCATGGGAGGAGAAGGTGCTTGCCATACTGCATCCAGAGAGTCTCACAGGAGTACCCGGGGGAGTGGAGGCTGGTAAGTACAAGCAAATGACTACCACCACACTGCTATGTACTGCCTTGCACAACTACAAAGCTACACCTCCTAGGACCAATTCAATTCATCTGCACCACACACTCACAAAAACATGTCTCACAGATCCAACATCCACCCCCTCCCAATCACCACCAATGTAGCTAGCAACATTACCATGGGTGCATGTGCACAGGCAGCCAGCACTGCAACTCCCACCATGCCCCCTTGTCCCATACCTCAGCAGGATGGAGCACTCCCCCACCCCACCCAGAAGCATGTGTCAGCCATTGCATCCCCAACAAACAAACTTACAGGTAGGTAGCCATCTTGCCATGGAGGGCTGTTTGTGGGAGGTAGGCCTGGGCTACTATTCCCACCATGCCCCCTGTCCCACATCTCAGCATAATGGAGCACTCCCCCACCCCACCCAGAAGCATGTGTCAGCCATTACATCCCCAACAAACAAACTTACAGTGAGGTAGCCATCTTGCCATGGAGGGCTGTTTGTGGGAGGGAGGCCTGGACTACTACTCCCACCATGCCCCCTGTCCCATACCTCAGCAGGATGGAGCACTCCCCCACCCCACCCAGAAGCATGTGTCAGCCATTACATCCCCAACAAACAAAGTAACAGGTAGGTAGCCATCTTGCCATGGAGGGCTGTTTGTGGGAGGGAGGCCTGGACTACTACTCCCACCATGCCCCCTGTCCCACACCTCAGCAGGATGGAGCACTCTCCCACCCCACCCAGAAGCACGTGTCAACCATTACATCCCCACCATCAAAGTAACAGGTAGGTAGCCATCTTTCCATGGAGGGCTGTTTGTGGGAGGGAGGCCTGTGCTACTACTCCCACCATGCCCCCTGTCCCATACCTCAGCAGGATGGAGCACTCCCCCACCCCACCCAGAAGCATGTGTCAGCCATTACATCCCCAACAAACAAAGTAACAGGTAGGTAGCCATCTTGCCATGGAGGGCTGTTTGTGGGAGGGAGGCCTGGACTACTACTCCCACCATGCCCCCTGTCCCACACCTCAGCAGGATGGAGCACTCTCCCACCCCACCCAGAAGCACGTGTCAACCATTACATCCCCACCATCAAAGTAACAGGTAGGTAGCCATCTTGCCATGGAGGGCTGTTTGTGGAAGGGAGGCCTGGACTACTACTCTCACCATGCCCCCTGTCCCACACCTCAGCAGGATGGAGCACTCCCCCACCCCACCCAGAAGCATGTGTCAGCCATTACATCCCCAACAAACAAACTTACAGGTAGCTAGCCATCTTGCCATGGAGGGCTGTTTGTGGGAGGAGGGCCTGGACTACTACTCCCACCATGCCCCCTGTCCCATACCTCAGCAGGATGGAGCACTCCCCACCCCACCCAGAAGCATGTGTCAGCCATTACATCCCCAAGAAACAAACTTACAGGTAGGTAGCCATCTTGCCATGGAGGGCTGTTTGTGGGAGGGAGGCCTGGACTACTACTCCCACCATGCCCCCTGTCCCACACCTCAGCAGGATGGAGCACTCCCCCACCCCACCCAGAAGCATGTGTCAGCCATTACATCCCCAACAAACAAACTTACAGGTAGGTAGCCATCTTGCCATGGAGGGCTGTTTGTGGGAGGGAGGCCTGGACTACTACTCCCACCATGGCCCCTGTCCCATACCTCAACAGGATGGAGCTCTCCCCCACCCCACCCAGAAGCATGTGTCAGCCATTACATCCCCAACAAACAAACTTACAGGTAGGTAGCCATCTTGACATGGTGGGCTGTTTGTGGGAGGGAGGCCTGGACTACTACTCCCACCATGCCCCCTGTCCCACACCTCAGCAGGATGGAGCACCCCCCACCCCACCCAGAAGCATGTGTCAGCCATTACATCCCCAACAAACAAACTTACAGGTAGGTAGCCATCTTGCCATGGAGGGCTGTTTGTGGGAGGGAGGCCTGGACTACTACTCCCACCATTCCCCCTGTCCCACACCTCAGCAGGATGCAGCACTCCCCCACCCCACCCAGAAGCATGTGTCAGCCATTACATCCCCAACAAACAAAGTAACAGGTAGGTAGCCATCTTGCCATGGAGGGCTGTTTGTGGGAGGGAGGCCTGGACTACTACTCCCACCATGCCCCCTGTCCCACACCTCATCAGGATGGAGCACTCTCCCACCCCACCCAGAAGCATGTGTCAACCATTACATCCCCACCATCAAAGTAACAGGTAGGTAGCCATCTTGCCATGGAGGGCTGTTTGTGGAAGGGAGGCCTGGACTACTACTCTCACCATGCCCCCTGTCCCACACCTCAGCAGGATGGAGCACTCCCCCACCCCACCCAGAATCATGTGTCAGCCATTACATCCCCAACAAACAAACTTACAGGTAGCTAGCCATCTTGCCATGGAGGGCTGTTTGTGGGAGGGAGGCCTGGACTACTACTCCCACCATGCCCCCTGTCCCATACCTCAGCAGGATGGAGCACTCCCCCACCCCACCCAGAAGCATGTGTCAGCCATTACATCCCCAAGAAACAAACTTACAGGTAGGTAGCCATCTTGCCATGGAGGGCTGTTTGTGGGAGGGAGGCCTGGACTACTACTCCCACCATGCCCCCTGTCCCACACCTCAGCAGGATGGAGCACTCCCCCACCCCACCCAGAAGCATGTGTCAGCCATTACATCCCCAACAAACAAACTTACAGGTAGGTAGCCATCTTGCCATGGAGGGCTGTTTGTGGGAGGGAGGCCTGGACTACTACTCCCACCATGCCCCCTGTCCCATACCTCAACAGGATGGAGCACTCCCCCACCCCACCCAGAAGCATGTGTCAGCCATTACATCCCCAACAAACAAACTTACAGGTAGGTAGCCATCTTGACATGGAGGGCTGTTTGTGGGAGGGAGGCCTGGACTACTACTCCCACCATGCCCCCTGTCCCACACCTCAGCAGGATGGAGCACCCCCCACCCCACCCAGAAGCATGTGTCAGCCATTACATCCCCAACAAACAAACTTACAGGTAGGTAGCCATCTTGCCATGGAGGGCTGTTTGTGGGATTGAGGCCTGGACTACTACTCCCACCATTCCCCCTGTCCCACACCTCAGCAGGATGCAGCACTCCCCCACCCCACCCAGAAGCATGTGTCAGCCATTACATCACCACCATCAAAGTAACAGGTAGGTAGCCATCTTGCCATGGAGGGCTGTTTGTGGGAGGGAGGCCTGTGCTACTACTCCCACCATGCCCCCTGTCCCACACCTCAGCAGGATGGAGCAATCCCCCACCCCACCCAGAAGCATGTGTCAGCCATTACATCCCCAACAAACAAACTTACAGGTAGGTAGCCATCTTGCCATGGAGGGCTGTTTGTGGGAAGGAGGCCTGGACTACTACTCCCACCATGCCCCCTGTCCCACACCTCAGCAGGATGGAGCACTCCCCCACCCCACCCAGAAGCATGTGTCAGCCATTACACCCCCACCATCAAAGTAACAGGTAGGTAGCCATCTTGCCATGGAGGGCTATTTGTGGGAGGGAGGCCTGGACTACTACTCCCACCATGCCCCCTGTCCCACACCTCAGCAGGATGGAGCACTCCCCCACCCCACCCAGAAGCATGTATCAGCCATTACATCCCCAACAAACAAACTTACTGGTAGGTAGCCATCTTGCCATGGAGGGCTGTTTGTGGGAGGGAGGCCTGGACTACTACTCCCACCATGCCCCCTGTCCCCCAGTCCAACAAGATGGATCTCCCCATACCACCCAGATGCATGTGGCATATAATGGATCACTCCAAATAAACAAACAGCTAGCCAGACATATTATTCTGTATTGTGCCACCACTGAGCAGGATGCAAGCCTCCACCACGCACACACAGATGTGTCACAAAACAAAGACAAATGCTAACACACAACAGGTAAGTAGGCAGTACGTGCACCTAGCCATTCGACACAAAAGGAATGGTGCCATATGACAACACCAGTCCTCTCAATGCACAAATATGCACACCGATCATATTGCCACGCACAGTGTGCACACAGCTAAGCAAAGGAAACTGTCACAGCAACCAAAGTGTGACACACCAATGCACATGTAGAGGAAAGACTGGGAACAATCATGCACAGCAATGAATGACAGGTTCAGTGCCATGGGGCCAGAGTAACAAGGACCATATGAAAATTAAGAAAGCATGGTATGTGGTACCAATCCAGATATGCACATGACAACACAAAGGTATGCAGGAGATGACAATGGCCAGGACATGCCCAGATGTGATGGCTGACAGGTCATAAAAATCTATAAACAGTCCGCACAAAAATCATATTTTGCGCAAGGCCCTAGATGTCAACATGTCCCTGTAATCACAAATTATGCACGTGGCGCATGGTATATATTGACACCTCACACCAAGGACAAGAAATGTATGTACTACCACAGCATGTCAGGAGGCACAGTCGTGCACATAGAAAACAATGTGATGATCAGTCAACTGTGTAGTGTACTAACAGTGAATGACACACAGCTAACACAAAGCTTGCGGGGTGCACCCGAATGACCATTTCCCATTTGACCCACAGGTGACCAAGAATTGACTGCAGAGGACGACACCAGCAACCTGCAGGGCCAGTCTCCCCCTCTCCGGAACATCGACTCTCGGATGTTGACTCCCAGGAATCTTTGGACGAGGAGACCGAGGCCGGCCCATCTGGTGTTCCAGGGCACAACAGGTCCCAGGACTCCATCGTCCCCCCCACCACACCTGCAGCTACAACAACCAATCTGCAGGCCCCTGCTGTTACGTCCGGTGCATCCTCCACCACCACCACAACCACAACCACCAGTGGTGCCTGCAACACCCTCCCTGTCCCACAGGATGACCACCCCACCCCACCAACTGAGGAGGGCAGGGAGAGGATGTGTGGTCCGACAGTGGAGAGACAACATGTCCGTGGCAGCAGTGTAGGTGGGAGGGGCAGGGTCACCCACACACAATCACAGCCTGGGACCGAATCCCTGGACCACATCCACAGAGTCCTTGGGGCATATGAACGGGCCCAGGGACAAACGGCCCGGTCCGAACAAGATTCACGTGAGCTCCTCCTGCTGATGAAGTTCATGGACACCCGCATGGGACAAATTGTGGACCTCTTGGGCCAGCTAGTGGCGGTACTGAGGGACAGGGCTGCGCCACAAACAACACCTCCCCCTCCCACTGGTGGTCCGCAGGATGACAGTTCACCATCCTCCCCTGCGGCCACAGAGAGGGGTGAGTCCTCAGACCCCATTTGCCCTATAGCAGAGGCCTCCCCTGCCAAGCGGAGAAGGGGCCGTCCGAAGAAAACCCTCGGAGTATCTGTTGGCAAAGCACCTGCCAAACGCCAGTCACGCAGCCAGCCATGATGGCAACCCTCTTCACCACTGCATTGACTTTTTGGACTGTCCTTCCCCACACTGCCTTGTGAATGGCATCTGTCTGTTGGACTGGGTCACCGCACGTATGTGGTGACCACTCGATTATCTCATTTACCATAACTGTCAACTCACTGCTCCACTAATCACCTCACTGTAAATGTACTCCCCCCTTACATGTCACCTTTGTAAATAAACAAAACCTTACACACATGTTGTTGTACCTGCTCCGTCTTTATTCCAGGATGTACAATTTTCAACAGGAATACAATGTACCAGGGGACGGAGTGTATGTAGGCAAGGAGAGGTCAAAGGCACCTAGGAAAACACAACAGAACAACATTCACTAGTCTGGGTGTGGCATCACAGACATCACACAACACTTCACAACAAGAACAACCCACATGCACACATAACAATGGGCAACAAGTGCCAACATACACATCCTGTAGATGTTCATAAATGAACTGTCCCATGAACATTGACAGCAAACACTGAGTCTACAACAGGCTGCTGTCACAAATCTCACTTACACCTTCACAACAACAGCAACATCATCAGACAATGGGTACGTTGTACATTGTCACCCACCTTCAAGTGAAGTAGCGGGTGATGAGCTGTTGACGCAGGTCAACACCTTCCTCCTCTCCACTGTCATCATCACTGGACACGGGTTGGTTTGCAGGCGGGGGCCTTGGCTGCTCATCATCATCCAGGAGCAGGGGAATCTCCTTGCGAATGGCTAGGTTGTGGAGCATGCAGCATGCCACTACAATCTGACACACCTTCCTGGGCGAGTACATCAGTGCCCCTCCGGTTTTGTCCAGGCAGCGGAAACGTGACTTCAGCAGTCCAAAGGTATGCTCCACCACACGATGTGTCCTCCCATGGGCATCATTATAGCGGACATCAGCTGGTGTCCTGGGGTTCCGCAGTGGGCTCAGCAGCCAAGGACGGTTGGGATATGCAGAGTCACCTATGTGTGACAAACACAAAGAAACATTGCAATGTCACAGATGCAGAGGACAGCAGGTCACACACACAGCACGCCAAATGACTAGGCATACTCACCTACAATCCATGCATGCTCAGGAAGCAGATTGGCCATCGCTGGGGTACAATGCTGCTATGCAGGATGTATGAGTCATGGGCCGAGCCAGGAACTTTTGCACACACGTGTGAGAGGATCATATCTGCCAGGCATACCACTTGCACATTTATGGAGTGGTAATGTTTACGATTCCTGTAGATGTGCTCACGGGCCTGTGGTGGCACTAGCCCAACATGGGTGCAATCAATGGCACCAACAACATGGGGGATGTGTCAGCGGGGATAGAAATCTCCCTTTACAGCTGCCAATTCTGTCCCCCTGGGGAAATGGATGTATCTGTCCTTGTAGATCATCATGGCGGACAGAACATCCCGCAGCACCATGCTGAACATGGGTTGTGACATCCCACCTGCCTCAGCCTCCGTGTTCTGGAATGATCCAGTGGCAAAAAAATGCAGTGCCGCCATCACCTTATACGTTGGGGTGAAAGCTGTTGGATATGTTCGGCGAGGCTGCAGGTGGGTCTCCAACAAATCACAAAGGGTCTTTAGGGTGGCTCTATCCAGACGGCATTTCCGGATGATCGCCTCATCCTCCATGTCTGCCAGCAGTGTCAAGTGACGATGCAGATTTGGTCTCCTCCTAGTTGAGATGAGAGTGGACACATTGTAATGCAATACATCATGGGATGTGCACAGCATCTCACATCATGGCTGACACAACGCCAACAAAGAATGTCATATGAATTGAGTCACAGACCAGCTGACATGTAGGGACCCCTTCAACTACACAAATCACACACTTGTCTAATTACACACAGCAAGTCCCCCAAACAACACCTCGGTCAAAGTGAATGGACATTGGGATATGGCCAACTTCCCCATGGGCACGCCTGGGAGTCTGTCATCCTGCACATGTGTGACAAGGCAACCCCAAGGTATCCTACCTAGCTGCTGTACATGACACACATTCAGGCGTCAATTGAACCTGGCACACCTCAACAACACAATGACCACAGTCTGAGCATCAATGACGAGTGTGTGCATGATCTAACATGAGAGGACATGCTAAAACAAACATCATTAATTGAGAAAAACATTGCTGTGATTGACAATGCACATCAACACATTGACATGTGTGCACATTGTATTGTCCATATCAACACTGTCCTGTAGTGTAGTGTACTGTAGGTGCGGTAGAGAGAGACAAGTGATGCCCAAATGGCGGTTGGCATGTTCCGCCACCCAAATCGCGGTGCCTCATGTGTCTCTATGGCACCCAAATCGCGGAAACTACCGCCTGGCCCCAGCGGTGTGTGTGCAACACTCCCCAATGCACAGGTGCGGTACTGATAGCCCCAGAGACATGGCCAAATGGCGGTTGGCATGCTCCGCTACCCAAATCGCGGTGCCTCATATGTCTCTATGGCACCCACATCGCGGAAACTACCGCCTGGCCCCAGCGGTGTGTGTGCAACACTCCCCAGTGCACAGGTGCGGTACTGATAGCCCCAGAGACATGGCCAAATGGAGGTTGGCATGCTCCACCACCCAACTCGCGGTGCCTCATGTGTGTCTATGACACCCAAATCGCGGAAACTACTGCATGGCCCCAGTGGTGTGTCACCGCCATGGTCCATGCCATTACAGCCAATGGGCTCCGCGATCGCGGAAGCTTGATGCAATTTTGAAAATAGCGGTAGGCGTGCTACACCACCGCGGTGCCAGTCATTGGATGCATTTGTAAAAGGCTGACCTGGTACACCAATTGCAGCAGCCCAGGACTACTGGAACGACACCAGGGGGCTATATATGTGTGGGAGAGTGCCCAGAATTTCCACTGCTCACAGAGCCTGCTGCCTGAGACCCTCACCTGCTGCTGCCTCCAGGGACTGCTGCCTGAGACCCTCACCTGCTGCTGCCTCCAGGGACTGCTGCCTGAGACCCTCACCTGCTGCTGCCTCCAGGGACTGCTGCCTGAGACCCTCACCTGCTGCTGCCGCTACTGTCTCTAACCAACAGTGATGTCAAGGACAGAGAAGATCTGTGCCAGTCCTTTCACAGGCGAGGAGCTTGAGGTCCTGGTGGACGAGGTGCTCACACAGTACCCAAGGCTGTATGGTGCCCCAAATGTCATGGTAAGTCTTCCACAGTGGGTGTGAGAGTGCAGGGGGGGCACACATGTAGTCGGTCTGATGCAGTATGTGCATGTGAGTGTGGGTTTGTGCCATGCATTGCCTAACTTGCATTCCATTGGGTGAAGGGGTGTGTACCCTACTCCACAAGTCTCCCTGCCTGCACATCAAGATTGGAGGGACATGTCTTGTCAGCCATACAGTGAAGCAGCAAGTTGGTAATGGAGGATTCAGGACAGTGATTGCTAGTGTGCATGTCTTTGCGGTTCCCTGTTGTCCATCTCAGTGTGAGCCCACTTGGCCTGCACAGTCACCGCCCAATCCAACAAGAACACATCACTGACTGTATAGAGTGTAACATGTTCATTTTCAAATTTGACTCCCCATCAATGTGCCATGTCAACCCTGTAGATTGCACACGACTGGCACTGTGAGAAGGGCGTGGGTTTGTGAGATCATGTCCCTCAATGTGACATACATGACACAGTGGGCTACTCACAGTGCATGTTCGTTGACGCCTGCGCATTGTCGGACACAGTGGGTCTCGCCACATACACATGTTGTTTTGTGACGTATGTCTTGCTCTACCTAAAAATGGTTAGTAGATGTGGGCAGAGTACACATGGTCTTCTGTGCTGGCATCCTGCTTGTACATGAGATGTGCAGGTATTGTGTCCCCTCACACATGCATGCATTTACGTGTGATTCTCACATGCAGATGTACCATGTGAAAAGCATTCCTGTCTCTGCATGTGAGATATGTGGATTTGTGATGAATCTGTATCATGCTACTGTCCTGAGTGATTTTGTCACATGTCACTGTGTCACTGATGTTTGCCCCCTCTTGTCTCCCATGCCTGCAGCTCAAGGTCAGCATAAGGCCGTGTGCAGGGGCATTGCGAACAAGGTGCGTGCTCTGGGAGTATCAAACCAACGGCGCACCCACTGCCACAAGAGGTGGGATGACATCTCACGGCTGGCAAAGAACGTTGCGGAGATGACACTGGGGCGGATCCCTCGCACTGGCTGGATGGCACGGCGCAGCATGACACCACTAATGTGCTGCATCTTGGCCATGACTCACCCTGAGCTGGATGCACGATTGAAGGAGCATCAGCAGGCAATTAGGGGTGAGTGTACTGGGAAGGGTGACTATGGCTGTGTGTGGCTGCATGTGTGCACAGCATGTGCCAGCGCTGGGCGATGTGATGTTGGTAGTGTGATGCAGTGGCCTGTGAGTGTAAGCTTGTACCTGTGCTGGGTGCAGCTGTCATGCATGTGTCCTACCTGTACTTAACACTGGGAAACAGGTATGGGGCATTTCAATGGCATTGTGGGTGGTGTGAGACAGGTATGAGCTATCTGTGTTGATGTTGTAACGGAGCCACATGCAGGATGTTGTGCTGTGTGGTCATCACATTGCTCACTTTGTCCTGGTTTGATTGTGGACATTATCTGCGCCAAGAGGTGCCTTGTGGCTTATAGCCCACGGGATGCAATTGAACTAACATTAACTTCAAACCAACTAGTGCATGATCTAATTGCCTTAGAAGTAAGATCTCATTCCAATGCATCAACAAAGATTAGGTTGAGGCTGACTGTCCCCCCCCGGCCCAAATGCAAGCGAGAGCAAAGCACCCCTGGCTTCCCCGACTTCATCACTCTCACAGATTGATTGATTCATTCTATCGTCTCCCAGTCCAGCATTGAATAGCCATAGTACGGCCCCGATGATCCCCACAGCCCCTCTCCATTTACACCCTGAGGGTTGTCCAGCTGAACAAGAGCGGAGGAGTTGTTTCCCAGTAGAGCCTGACCATTCCAACTCATCATTGGCAGTGAACACTTGTTCTCAGGTTAATGATCTAGTCAGAAGGACCGACAGCCGAGTTGTGCCCATTTTGCAAGTGTCACCCTCTCCCCAGGCCTGGGTAGAATCAGTTAATGGGGACATGACGAACATCCTTTCATGGAACCTGGCAGGTATTAGTCGAAAGCGTAACTGCCCGCATTGGTTGGATCTGGTTTCTCAACAGGAGATATGCTTATTTCAGGAAACCTGGTCCCAGATTCCCATATATATCCCTGGGTTTAAGTCCTTTTTCAAACCAGCAGTATCTGCCAAAGCGGGTCGGGCGTCTGGGGGACTACTTATCTTGGTAAATCTTTCCCTGAACTGTGAAACAAAAGAGCTGGTTACCAATAATCCGGATATTTTGGGGATTAGGCTAGTTAATGGGAATGGACTAACCGTTGATATGTATAACGTATATGCTAGGAGTACCAGAGGTGGTAGTTCACCGACTCTACTTGCTTTGGATAACCTACTGGGAGACAGGAACGTCAGTTATCCGCTGATAATTGGTGGCGATTTTAATGTTACATTCGAACCCCTTGATTGGGTTGAGTCCTTTGACGTGTCCGAAGAGGATAAAGTTTGGAGGGTACCTTCGTTGGAATTACCCCCTATCAAAAAATGGTCACACGCTGCCCTCCAACTGAATGCAATCTCCCTGGAATACAGGCTAAGGGCCACCAATGGTCAAACCAACTCCGACAGAAGTGGTGGAATGACCTTCATAGGAACAAATGGGTCAAGTCGGATCGACTATATATTAGTGGATCTGACCTTGTGGCCCCAAGTCCAGGACATGTTCATACACCAGGCCTGTGATAGTGATCATAATTCCCTACACTTATCTATTAGTCATCTATGGGGGAGTATTCGGCAGGATTCCACTGCCCCACTATGCACTAGGCAGTTGAGTGCCACAAATGACAAGCGTCGGCTAAAATGGCCCATGGTCTTGGCAGACGAATTTAAAATGCAAAAGATCAACGAAGCTCTAGTCGAGCACTTAGCGACATTAGAATCAGCAAGTAGCGATCTACACTCCTCGAACATCTGTAGTGCCCTCCACGGAGCTTTCTTAGAGCAATTGGCTACCTTCTTTTACATCCCCCCAACAAAGACTAGGTCCTCGCGGGGTAGTCGCCATGGAGTAAATCCTTGGTACAACATAGACTGTAGGCTTGCGAGAGCGAGACTGACCACAGCTATTAAAAACAGGGACAAAGCAAGCATCCGTGATTGCAGAAGGGCCTACAAACAGGCACAGGGTAAAGCCAAAAAACAATGGGATGAAGGGAGATGGGAAGAGCTAGAGGAGGCTATTGGCCATCCTGACCCTCGACAATTCTGGTTGTTAGTGGCCAAGACAAATTTCGAACGCGACCATCCCCTGGCCAACAACATTACATCAATAGAATGGTATAATCATTTTAACGAGTTAAACTCTATAGGTAACACCACTGTTAGTTTCCGGTTGCTCTCCAGCTTGGTTGCCCAACGAAGTATAATTGTATTTACCAGGAAAGAGATTATGAGTTTCTTAGATGCCATTATACCCGCTAAAGCCTCTGGCCCAGATGGCATACCAGGCGATCTCTGCCGTGCTGACAGGGTGAACTGGGCAACATATTTCATGAACTTGGCTAATGATATTGCCGGAGGAGGTAAGATTCCGGATTCGTTGAAGGGGGCCGAAGTGATCCCAATTTTCAAAAAAGGGGACAGGTCTAAGCCCTCCAACTACTGCCCAATTAGCTTGATAGACTGCGCCCAAAAGGTGTTCTGTCGTTCGCTTTTAACTAAAATCCAAACCTGGATGGATGAGAAAAACATCCTCTCTCCCTTACAGGCAGGCTTTCGACGGAAGACCAGCACTATTGACCAGGCCTTTCGCCTTCTCTTGCTATATTGGAAGGTGGTTGTGTTGGGCAAAGGCAGTTTGTATCTTGCCTTTATAGATCTCAAAACCGCCTTCGACCTTGTCCCCAGAGACCTACTTTGGCAAACCCTCATGACTATGGGAATGCCCCTCGAAATTTTAGAACCTTTGGTCAGGTTGCATGATGATAACTTTGCACGTGTGAGGTGGGGCAACCAGGGGCAACTCACTGACCCAATTAAGATCCGGCGTGGGGTACGCCAAGGGTGCGTTTTGGCCCCTACCCTTTTTTCCCTTTATGTCAACCAAATTGTTGACCTTTTATGTTCAACTCCGGCTGACGCTCCTTCGTTGGCGAACCAGAAAATAGCTACTTTGCTGTTCGCTGACGACACCCTTTTGGTATCTAAAACTCCTATGGGTCTTCAGAAGCTCCTGGACCAATTTAAGGTCTTCTGTGATGCGAGGGGCTTGTTTATCAACACCTCCAAAACCAAGTTGATGATAATGAACCCTCGTAAATCTTTTAAACGGAACCTGGTCCTAGATAATGTCCCATTGGAGAGGGTTAGCTCCTTTGAATACTTGGGCATAGTGTTTTCTGATAGCATGACCTGGAATAATCAGTTGAACAAGGCGTCCCTAAAATTCTCTCAGCTATCTGGGGCATTGCGGCGTGAGATTTGTTTATCATACACGAAGCCCGTAGCCCCAGCCCTTAAACTCTATAGCTCAAAGGTTGTGAGTAGTGTGCTCTATGGGGCAGAATTGTGGGGTGTAGCGGATGCAAGGAAATTAACAACAGTTGAAAACAAGTTTCTTAGGAGTCTTGTAGCCTTGCCCCAAAGCACCCCCCTCCTCCCGTTGAAACTGGACCTGGGAGTCAGGTCTATACACGACCAAGCGAGTCTGCGCCCCTTGCTTTTTTGGTATAGGTTGGTCACTACCCCCGACCTGGCCCCCTACGTTGCCACTTTTAACGAAGTGTCTGCCCTAGACAGGAACAAAAAAATTGGGTGGATAAAATATGTCAATACTGTTCGGGCAGCAATTGGCCTCCCAAATGAGTCTGCTAGCTCCCCACCACTGTATTCAAAGGATCTGTTAAAGCGTCAATATTGGCTATGGGTAGAGCAGACCACCTACTCGAGGATTCGTCATGGTTGTTTAACCGATGTTTTCTTAGACATAAAATCCTCTAAACATCTTGAGAAATATTTTGATATTATCAAAGTGCCTGGGGACAGGAAATTGTATACGCAGTTTAGGTTTGGCTGTTTACCTATCAATGCTTTTATCAACCTTTGGCTAAACAACACCAGCCAGCCCAAGGGATGCTCTTCCTGCCCAGACCCAAATGAAACTGTGGGCCATGTTTTTTTTGCATGTCCCGCTTACGACAGACCAAGAAGGAATTGGTTGGTCCCACTTTGCAGACAGTTGGGGACTCATAGCCACCTTGACGCCCTACGGATGTTAAGATCAGATACGAGACCACCCTTTGTATGTGCTGTTGCAAAATTTCTTGGCCGGTTCTGGGCCATTAGGCGAAGGCTCCTGTCTACTCTTCCTTGTGCTAGGGACTAGCTGTAGTATAAATCCTATGACCTGAGGGTGTTTTTATTCCCAGGATCCTGTTTTTAATCTTCTTCTCAAGTTTTTATTATTATTTTTTTTTTTTTTAATTCACAGAGGTAATAGGGTTTCAATTGAAAGCCTCAGAGAGTAAACTGTGGAGATCGTTAGACATTAATGCACTCGCACTTTATTCCTGTTTTATCTATTTTACTTGGTTTTAATTGAGTACACACATAGCAAATGATGTATCCTAGTGATCTCTCCTGTGTTTACAAATTACATTACGTGATACTTGACTATTAGAACCTGGTGTATTAAATATCTATTTTTACTTGTGTAACTGTACCGTGGGTTCCACTGTCAAGGATGAATATGTGTGTATCTTTTATGGTTTTATAACCGAAATAAAGATCAAACAATGATTGTGCACACGCACTGTTGTGATGACAGAGGTGGGTTTGAACGATGTAATTGCACAGGGTGGCGTGCAACATGTAGATCTAGACATCTTAATGGTTGTTTGTATTGCATATGTTTGTACTGTTGCTGCCACTGCACTGACCCTACATCTCTCTCTCTCATGCAGCATCTCCCGTGGTCACGGAGGAACAGGGGACGGACACCAGTGGTGGGGAAACTAGCACAACAGCTGCAGAGGAGCCCTGTGAGACAGATGTGACCAGCGCCTCGGAGGGGGACAGGAGTATGCTGGAGGAATCACAGCCTGAGACGCAAAGTACTACGTCATCTGATGCCAGCGGTGACGCAGACATGTTGGCGGGCACAGGGAACGGGGACTCTGCCTCATCTTCCACCACACAGCATGCAGTGCCCACCCTCCCAGCCACTTCCTCTGGTGCTGCCCGTGTTCGCACCGCTAAGAGGGGAAGGGTGTCCTTCACCCCCGGCACCGCAGCCCCTGCCCCGGTCCCCCCTGCTGCCATTAGTGCTGAGTCTGTGGACCTTTTGCGCCAGCTGTGTGTAGGCCAGACAGCTCTCCTCAATGCATTCATGGACCACGACAGTAAATTGGCTCAGGTGGCTGCATTCATTGAGGGCATAGATTCAGACGTGGGTGGGCTGCACCGGACTGTCCAGTCATTGTCCACTGCAGTGACATCAGCCCTTCAACTGGCACAATCTGGGAGTCCAGCGAAAGTCCCTTTGTCCACACCCATGCCAGTGGCCACGTCGGACGACAGTGACCACGCTCCACAGACCTCTAAGTCACGATACGGCACACATAGCACACAGCAGCAACAGAAGCCCAAGCGGTCCAGGCCGCAGACACCATCCCCACAGATGACCAAAGCCACCCCAGTGCACACAGACAAGAGCCCGTCAGGCAACACCAGGGGACAAAGAGCCAAGAAGCAGGCGTCAGGGTCACGTGCCTCAGGGCCATCCCCAGCCAAGGACTCTCCTGTCCCGAAAGCGTCTCCCAAAACCAAACATACAATTTCCATGCCCACTGAGAAGGTGGTGAGTGCCAAGGGTAGGCATAAGAAGGGCTGCAAGTCCGATTCACCCACTACCTCGACTCCCATTGCAAGCCCAGTGAAGCAGGGAACGGAGGGCACTGTGGGGGGACCACCTGGTAGGCAGGGGATAGAGGGGCAAAGCCAGGGCCATGCAAAGCGTTGCGCAGGTTCAAGCATGTCACCAGAGGGAGGGCCAGCGTCTGCACCTGCTGCAGCCTTGGTGTTGAGGGAGCCTGATGTGTCCACGCCACTTCCCATTGTTCCCAAGACAGGGAAGCCATTCCGACTCCCCAAGAAGTGGAAAGGCACCCCTCCACAATCTCCCATCCACACTGTGTCTCACGTCTGCATGACTCCACCTCCACGTGCCACTACACCACCTGGTCCAAGCAGCCCTCCATTTTGACAAGGCACTGATAGGTATGCCTCAGCTGTGCCTCCCTCTCCCCAGTCAAGTGCTCCAACTTTGCCCGACACACAGCCAGCTCCCAGTATGACTGACAGCCAAGTCTGAGTGTTGGTCGACCTCACACGCCTGTCTCTCACACAGCATGGCCTGTGCTGCACATCGTGACACCCCAGACTGTGTTGCTGACCATGGTTAGGGTACAGTTGCAGACATTCCCTGTGCATCTTCTCATGGACTCACTCTGCACTTTGTCCTGCCCACTGGCCTTGTCGTTCACTGCTGTGTGCCCCCTGCCTGTGCAGCTTCTCATGGACTGACTCAGCACTTTCTCCTGCCCACTGGCCTTGTCGTTCACTGCTGTGTGCCCCCTGCCTGTGCAGCTTCTTATGGACTCACTCTGCACTTTGTCCTGCCCACTGGCCTTGTCGTTCACTGCTGTGTGCCCCCTGCCTGTGCAGCTTCTCATGGACTCACTCTGCACATTGTCCTGCCCACTGGCCTTGTCGTTCACTGCTGTGTGCCCCCTGCCTGTGCAGCTTCTCATGGACTCACTCTGCACTTTGTCCTGCCCACTGGCCTTGTCGTTCACTGCTGTGTGCCCCCTGCCTGTGCAGCTTCTCATGGACATGCTCTGCACCTTGGACTGGTCACTGGCCTTGCTGTTTTGCCCCTGCCTGTGCAGCTTCTCTGGACATGCTCTGCACCTTGGACTGGCCACTGGCCTTGCTGTTTTGCCCCTGCCTGTGCAGCTTCTCATGGACATGCTCTGCACCTTGGACTGGCCACTGGCCTTGCTGTTTTGCCCCTGCCTGTGCAGCTTCTCATGGACATGCTCTGCACCTTGGACTGGCCACTGGCCTTGCTGTTTTGCCCCTGCCTGTGCAGCTTCTCATGGACATGCTCTGCACCTTGGACTGGCCACTGGCCTTGCTGTTTTGCCCCTGCCTGTGCAGCTTCTCATGGACATGCTCTGCACCTTGGACTGGCCACTGGCCTTGCTGTTTTGCCCCTGCCTGTGCAGCTTCTCATGGACATGCTCTGCACCTTGGACTGGCCACTGGCCTTGCTGTTTTGCCCCTGCCTGTGCAGCTTCTCATGGACATGCTCTGCACCTTGGACTGGCCATTGGCCTTGCTGTTTTGCCCCTGCCTGTGCAGCTTCTCATGGACTCACTCTGCACCTTGGACTGGCCACTGGCCTTGCTGTTTTGCCCCTGCCTGTGCAGCTTCTCATGGACATGCCCTGCATTTTGTGCCTTGCTATTATCTACTCTTGTTGCCTATCTGTGCAATTTGTGAATAAAGACAGTTGCTCCTGTTGTCTGTTTTGTCAGTGTCCTTACTGAATAAAGTTCTTTTGCTGTGTGTATATGGTTTACTGTGCCACATGCTGTGTGTGCCACTTCAACCTTGCCAATGTCTTAGCTCACTTACTCTATTTTTTGCAGGGGTGAGGGACTTCAGTTCTTCCTGACCCTGATACTTGTGTGGGCAATGTTGTAGATTTGAGGTGTAATGCAGTTGTCATTGTCATTGTTTGTTCATGTTGGCTGTGTTGTACACATGTCAAGTTGTGGTGCACTGCCAGCTCAGAATGGGATTCTGTCCAGAGGATTGCAGGCATGCTGGCCAGGCTCATCATGTACGTGTGTTCTTATTTTATGTGTGCCCAGTAGTGTATGTGTGTGGTCATCCTGTGATGGGCAGTCATCCTAGTCCCATGGGTTTCTTTCAATGTGTGCTCTTGGGTGGTCAGGAAGTGTGCAGTGTGAAGGTCTTGACTTTGTCTGGAGTGTTGATGTGTGTGTGCCCCTGCATTGTCAACTACACACATGTTTCACCCAGGATGTGTGTGCCTGTTGTTTGGATTGTTTATCCCTGTGGATGTGGTTGTATGCACATGTGTGAGTTGTATGTTGTGCAGTGTGTTTGTGTGTCCATGCAGTTGTGGCTGACTCCTACTTGTTATTTCTGTCACTTGTGAGTATGCAGTGTGTGTGTCTGTCAAGTCAGTGTTGTGTTTTGTTGATCATCCATCTGTCATGTTACTGTTTCTGGAGACAGTGCAGACCTGCTGATCCACACTGCCATTGTGGTTGTGTTTTCCCATGCATTGCTGTCACATGGTGCCTGTTTGCCTCCAGTATGTGATGTTGTGTGTGGTGTCTTGCCATCCCCTATCTGTGCTTGGGATGCCTACCAATTCTGAGTCTGCACTCCCTCTATTTGTGTATGGTACACTCCTGCCATGGCACTTCTCTTGGATGTCAGCTGTCCCCTTGTTTTACATGTGTGTGTGCCTCCCCATCACTTGATATGTGACACTGTGCTTTGTGGTGCAGTTCTTTGGACAGTGGCAATGTGCCACTCAGGACATTTCCCCAATAGGTTCTGTGTGATGTTCTTGGGCTGTTTGTCAGTCATGTTTGCTCATATGCACTTCAACTGTGTGTGCTGCCCAGTCCCCTGGTCAAGTTGTTTCCACCTTTCTGTGCCAGACGTGTGCATCTGTTGGTGTTGTGTTGCATGTATGTGTGTTTGCTGTGGTACTGCTTCACTTCCTGTGTGTGATGTTGTCTTTGTGCTGTGCTGATTGGTGTTGTGTGGGTTCATGTTGTGTCACTCATTTCTGTGTGGGGCTGGTATGCTTGTTGTGCAGACACTGCTTGTTGTGCATGCAGTGCTGTGGGGGTATGTTGCCTTGTCATTGGCTGGTGTGCATCCACTGATGTCCTGCTGTGTTTGGTATGTGTTTTTTTTTGGCTGTGCATCTGTTGTTTGTTTGCTGTGGCTGTGTTTTTCTGTGATGGTACACTTCTTGTCTGTGTTGTGGTATGTTGTCTGTGCATTGTTCCTGACTGATGGGGTTGTGCACTCCTGTTGTGTCTGTGCTCCCATTGCCTTTCCACATTTTTGCTGCACAGGGCTTGTCTGTTCTTGTTGTGGTTCTGTGTGTGGTTCTGTTCGGTTATGTGTTTGTCTGTTGTTTTTGGGCAGACATTGGTTCTGGCATCCCTGTATGTATGTGATGTTTGTGGCTACCCCCAGGGAGTGTGATTGTGTGTATTGCCTGGACATTATTGCCACCCTTCTGTTTGTTTGACACTGGTGTTGTGTGCTGCAGATGTGAGGGGGGTATGTGTGTGGATTCCTACTAGTGTTTGACAGTCATGGAGTGTGTCAATGGGCCCTGTGTGTTGTGCTGCTGGAGTATTCCTGTGAAGTATTTGTATACATATGTGTGGCTGTTCACAGTTTGACTTCAGGGCCTTCCTTTCATCCTTGTGCCTATACATGTGTTGCCTTGCTGTCTCCCTGGGTTGTTGCACTGTGCTGTCTGTGGTTTGACTTCAATGACTATGCCAGCCATGTGTGATTAGATGGGCTGAGGGTGTTGTTCTATATTCCTTGTCTTGCATGTGCTGTACACATGCTTGGTGGTTGTCTCCTTTGCCTTCCATTTGTGTGCACCTCACTTTGGCTTTCCTGTTTTGTGTGCTCCATTGCTGGTGGCATGTGGTCTGTGTATGTGTCTGTGTGTCAGTGTGGGGTATGTGTGTGTGACTTGGCAGCCTGTGTGTCCAGTGAGATGTTTGTTCCTTGTATGTGTGTGTGTCCATTTGATGCTTGTACTGAGTTTACTTGCCATGGGTGTGGTGTTGTTGTGGTGTGTGTGTAGCCCTGGTCCTGTGCTTCTGTGCTGTGTGTTCCTGTGCAGCCAGTCCTGCTGTGGCTGTGTCCCTGTTTGTTTTGTGTGTGGTGCAGGGTGTGGTGCCACCTGGCTTGTTGTTGTGCATGGGGGTGCACAGGGGGGGCACATGGCATGTCCTTTCAGTGGGGGGCTAGTGTGTGGAGGGTGGAGTTGTGGCCCTGTTGTCTATGTGCCCTGCCCATGCCTGGAGCTGGCCCAGCCTTCTGCATTGCGCGCACGTATTCCCTTGTCTTCACCGCTGCGGTAACGTGGCCGTGACATTGCTGCACGATCGCGGTCAATGTGTGACCTGGATGCGGAGGGGTGTATTGGTGGCAGGTGGGTCATGTGTGTGTGCACTTGGGGATGTGTTCCTATCCCCACCAGGGTATCTGATGTGGTTAGGGACCCTGTGCCATTCCATGGGTTGTGTATTGTGGTTGTGTGTGGGGTTGTGTTATTGCGTACCTGCGGCGGCGTCCGCGGCGGTCCATGATTTGCTGGTGATGTAGCAGGTACAGCACCGGGAAAACGTGTAGTGCTGGGTCCATAGCGGTCGTGTCCGGGCGCTGTGGACCGGGACTCTGGTTTCGTGCTCCGCTGTCGAGGTTCCGCCGTCCAGGATTGGGCGGTTTTTCCGCTGCGGTGCGACTGGTTGTTTGGAGCATCCTAATTTGTGGACCGGAGCGGACGTCATTCCGCACGGCGGTGTGTCTCCATTGGCTCCCACCGCCACGCTTGCCGGCGCACTTTGATGGCGGTTCGCGTCGCACAGCGGCGGACGGGAATTGGGATATCTTTGGCCATTCTAATATGGCGGGCGTGAGGTCCACTGCTCGCGGGCGGAAAAATGCATTTTTCCGCACCGCCAGCGCCACGGTGGTGCCTCCGCCCGCTATCCTAATAGACCCCTTAGTCTCTATACCCTACCAACAGGTCAAACATCAGTGCTCATGCCTTGCTTCCAACTCTTTTGTGGTCAAGAAAAACACCTATTGGTTCTCAAAATAAAATGCAGGAGTGGAGAAGATAGACACTTTTCCACCACTGGCAATGCTATTGGATCAACGTTTCCCTACAGATCTACAATGTTTCCAGCTTCATGGTGCTGTGAGAAAAATGAAAAACATATATATTCTGGTTCCTTTCAATCACTAGAAGTGTACAAAGTGTTTTTGAGGCAGCCTTCACAAAAGTTTGTTGAATAATGTGCAACTGGATATTTGTGTGAAAATTATTAATTTTGTTGCAATTTCTAACACAACAGCCAAACTTGGAAAGAAAATGTATGCATACATTTTCTATCTTGGTCAGGTGTGATTATTGTAAAATTATCTTGGGAGGGGATGAAAACTATTTTACACTGCACTTAAAAACTGTGTACAAGAGAAAGACAACTTAAACAGGAAATGTTTGCGAATGCTGAAAATCAGCAACTTTGCAGCACTTCAATGGAGTAAAAAAATAAATGTGCACACCTCTATCAAATACATGCATCATAATGTTAACTTTGCCTATTAAAATGTTTATGCATCCCACTAACAACTCTGTCAGAAAGTCATCAAGATTAGCTACTTTATAACTATTTCAGCTTGAAGGATATGTTCATTGTAGCTCTAAAATGCATTCTCAGATTAAGCCCGGTATAAGAAATTGGGGTATTAGTTGAGGGGGGTAACTACCCACCTCAAGTAATAATACCAATCCTTGTCAGGGCGAAACACTAAAGTCACTGTACACACCTTAGCTCAACCGCCTGGTAGCTATGACACTGAGCAGACAGGTTTAACTTAAAGGCAATGTGTAAAATATTTATTCAGTACCAAATCAATAATAAAGTCAAAACAGAAAACAAGCAAATCCCAACCAATTTAGAAAAATAGAGAACCTTTTAATAAATAAAATGGTACAAAAATGACACGTCCCGAATGGCTTAATAAATCTAGAGTAATTTGACGCATCTCAAATCACTGCGTTGCATTACCCTGCCCCAGGGAGGCATTCCATGGGTGGAGGGTGGGTGTTCCCACGCTTCCACCTGTGGAATTTGGCGAGTTCCCAGATTTACCATTGCTGGTAGACCTGGGAATGCATTAAAATGTCTTTATTTCTCTTTGTTTGTTCCTCTTTCTATGTGTGTTGCATTCTGCAGCACTCATAGAAAGAGGAAAATGCCTCAGAGGATTGTTGTTGTGCAGGAGAGTGTCCTTTCCTGCAGAAAAACAATCCTGTCTGCAACACAGGCACCCTTGCACCACGGTGCAAGGGTTCTTGTATTGGTGCAAAGCAGCACATAGTGCTCTAGCGCAAGGAAAGGACAGGAATGCACCATATAATGTCAAATACGGTGCATTCCTGCCGTTTCCTTTATGGGTAAATATGTCCCCAAATCTAAATCAATCCAATCCACCACATTTTGAATTTGATTGCAGAAAAGACCAATGCCCTTTTATAAAGTAAGTTTGAAACTCCAATGACTTGTCCTAAATCATACTGCACATTTATATAACCTGCGGATAAGAAATATGTTTCCTAGCTGCTCGTATTTGGGGGAAAGATTCATAGCTCTCCTAATACTTTATGAAACGAATTGCTCCTCACCGTCTTGACACATAACTACGCTGGGCAAAAATGTAATTCTAGCAGAAGCAGACCTTTCGAAATATACTCAAGGCCATAGCTACGGGGCACATTTGAGTGCCAGGTCAGCACATATTATTCTTTGTCCCCACCCCGCCCCCAAATGAACGAGGAAGCAGCTGGAATGTTATTTATCAAAAACTCAGCTTCAGTTTATCTAAACAAATTGCATTCACATTTGAATGCATACGGTCTAATAAAAACGCCATGCGGGAGTTCAGAAGGTGGATAAGCAATAAAATGTACCTTGTTACATTTGCTGCACCATTCAAAGATAGAGGTTAAAGTCAGGCTATGTGTCTTCTGATAAATTGCTGCTTATCCTTTTAAATTGGAGATGTTGTTTACTTTTCTTCCTCTTCCTGCAAAGTTAGAGTATTTTGTAAAGTGAACTATTCCACAATCCCCCTGGGGTACAGGCAGAATCACTGGAATTATGCATCAGGGAGGTCCAAATTATGCAGCAAGGTTGACTAAATTGTGCAGCAAGAAAACACAAAGAAAACAAATGATGCAACTTAATGCAGAACATTTTGTAATAGTATAAGTTAATTATGTTGTCAGTTTGTTACTTTTACACTGTTTGAGTGAAGGTTTCACTCCATAAATACCAGTTCCACATCAAAATACAGCTATAAGGAACTGAAAGGTGATTAGTCAAGATTTACAAGGGGCTTTTCACTGTGCAGCAGCACATATTGCAGTGTGTTTAGTAACTGTTGATCAATTTGAGCTAGAAATAATTTTTATTTTGTTAAAATCTGCAGATTGCGCAGCAGATGATGGACTATGTTGATCATTTCTAATTATGCAGAAAACGCCACAGCAGAAAAATTGCTCTAGTGGCCCTCGTGGCCCTAGTGGGAATGTGAAATGAATGACTGTAGGATGTCAATTTGTTTCTAATATACAAAAAAATTTAACTACCTGTAGATTAACTGTATAAATATTTCAGCATATATTATCAGTTATGAAAGCACAAATGCAGCACATTTTGTTGTGTAACTAAGATTTCAAAACAAATCTTAGTGATGCATAAATGATAACTGTGATAAATATTGTA
This sequence comes from Calotriton arnoldi, assembly GCA_963921515.1. Taxonomy (NCBI): domain Eukaryota; kingdom Metazoa; phylum Chordata; class Amphibia; order Caudata; family Salamandridae; genus Calotriton; species Calotriton arnoldi. The sequence continues at coordinate 34,556 of CAWUFW010020576.1, read as the reverse complement.
TTGTATCGTATTGCAGCCATTTGTATAGACCTTTCTACCCGTATGTGTTTCACTGAAGAGTTTATGTACATTGGCAGCAAGCTACAGCATACAGGGTGGTGAGTGGTTGGAAGGGTGTTGTGTTTGTTTTATGATCCATGTTGTGCATGATAAGCACTGAGGTGAGGTCATTGTGTTCTAGGACACAGAGCCTACAAGTGTAGTGAATGATGAGGTGTGAGAGACACAGAAGTGCAGTCTCTCACAGCTCATTACACACTCCTTTTATGGTATTTCTTTTCATTATGTTCTGCTTAGCTGGTTACTGCACTGGGTTGTCCAATCAGAAATTGTGTGTATAGTTGTGGGCCTGAGCAGCATGTTTCGAAGGGAGAGAGAAGTAGAAAGATCTGCTGGAATGTGTAATGTTACTATAATCCCATATCCTAAAGTCATTGTGAGATGTGAAGAAGTGGCCACTGTGTATATATATTTGATACCTGCAGCCGTGGACTACATTAAAATCCTCTGATTGGCCCACAGTGCATGACAGATCTCTTCAGTAATTCAATGCCTGTAGTGATGACTGGTTTATTGGCTGCCCAGTAGTAGTGATGTACAACCCTTGTAGCAGATATATCTTATGTGAAATTAAGAGGTGCAAGTTAAAGATGGCTGCTGATTGCTGAGTGTTATGGTATTAGTATTAGTGTGGGCCATAAATGTTATATATGAAATTACTTAACTCTATAATACCTGGGTGAACCATAGGTCAGCCTTCCTTAATCTCTGTGCCTATTGAAAGTAATTTGCTGGTTGTGTTGTTTCCAGTCTGTGATTGTAAGCAGAAGATTGAGCTTGATGGTGTAACTGTCTTTCCGGGTTCTGTTACCAGATTGTGTGCTGGTGTAGTTGTCATGGAAATAACCATGTTTTCAATTGTCTTCTGAAGTGTATATGCTCCTGGATGCTGCAAATGGTAGTTGGTAGTTTAGGTCCAGACCTTGACAGCTAGCACTGAGAAAGCAGTGTGTCCTACGGATTTCTTATGGTAAGGTGGTACGATGATAAGTGGTGCAAGCCTTAAGTGCAGTAGTGTCCTGTTTTGTTTGTATCTCTTGAATTTAGCTTGTACGTATAGCTGTCCTTTTCCTTGGAGGCTCTGTGGACAATGCAAAGTGCCTTGAACATTACTCTTCTTGCACTAGTTAGCCAGTAAAGTGATTGCAAGATTGGAGTCATGTGTACTTTTGGGTGAAGGTGGAGAAGAACTATTGCAGCAGCATTTTGAATGAGATGATTTTGCATATGATGAATGCAGGTACACCAAGGTAAAGGCTTTTACCATAGTCAAGATTCGAGATTATGAGTGTGAGGATGGCTTAAAGTTTCTGTTCGTATGGGAGAATGCAACATAACGTAATAATTGTGTGAGGCACTCTGATGTTAATAGAATGTGGTATCAGATATAGGTCTGAATCCATTATTACCCCAAGGATTCTTAATCTTCTTAATATTGTTGGAGGGCCTCATGTACCTTAGGACATATGGTAGTAAGCTGGTATTTTTGCCATTGTCTGCAGGTCACAATCTCGGTCTTTGCGTTATTGAGCTTTACATGGTTATTCATCATCCATGTGTTTATGGCCCTAAGCCAGTCATCAAGTTTTAAATTGTAGAGGTCTTCCAGACCATCCCATCCATTTTTTTAAATGATTCAGGTGTTATCTGCATAATTGTAAAAGGTAAGGTTGAATGATTTAATTAGTTTTGTAAGGGGATGGGTACAATGTTGAATAATAATGGGGAAATGGTGGACCATTGATGAACACAACCGTGCAGCGTGTGAGGAGCTGATGTAAAAGGTAGTACCAACACTAGTTCATAGTCACAGCTGAGAGTCCGAGAATTCAATAGGCATTAGCTAAACTCCCTTCTCACCTTCTACATATGGTATGTCAAGCATGACCTTTGCTATTCCTGATAAATAAGTGGCTGTCACTACCTAAACATATCAGCCATGCAAAAGCACTGTGCAATCAGGAAATTCCAGATTCGAATATGGCACAGTGTTTTGATTAGCCTATTATCATCGCAAGTAAGGTGTGACTTGAAATTGACTGGCATTGGTCCATCTTACACCGGCATGTTGTGAAAAATAGGCCTAATGTGAAATATAGCGAGATGGTCAGATAATGCATGTTAGACCTGGCAGCCTTGGCGTGGGTTTCCCTGCATTTTTTGCCTTTGCCTTCTGTATTTTACTGTGTGATAGATTTCGTTTTTGCTGGTCTAGATGCTTTGGGCACTTTGCCACTGCTGTTCAGTGCCAAAGTGCAAGCGCTCCCTTTGTAAATTGTTGTTATGGATTGGTGTTTCCATGATTGGTTTATTTGGTTTGCTATTAAGCTCCTTGTACAGTGCACCGTGTGTGCCCAGGGCCTGTAAATCAAATGCTGCTCGTGGGCTTGCAAAAGACACACACTGATTGTGCCACCCACACAATCAGCTTTTCAACAAGTTCTCAGGCCTGCCATTGCAGTGCCTGTGTGCAGTCTAGTACTGCCATTTCGAGCTGGCAAGTGCACCCACTTGCCAGGCCCTAACCTACTCTTTCTGTACATGTGAGTGACCCCTAAGGTAGGCCCAAGGTACCCCTGTGGGCAGGATGCAGTGTATGTGAAAGGTAAGACATGCCCTGATGTGTGTGGCATGTCCTGATAGTTAAATACTGCCAATTTTGTTTTTCACTATTGTAAAGCCATCTGTCCCCATAGGATAGAATAGGGAGTTTGTTCATAACATCTTATGAGTATTACTGCCCACGGGAAAAAGATAGGGAAATAAAGTTTGATATGCCACAGATCAGAATGTTGAGATGCATCTTTTAGTGAGGGTGATTTTTACATACTGGGTTTGAAAACACCACTTTTATAAAGCTGGTATTTTCTTGCCTAACCATCCAGTTGTAGTGTGGTTTGTGGCCTCATTGTCTACATTGCTAAGTTAGCTTAGGCCTGGCTGCCATGATGCCTTTTTTGCACGCGTTACTCTGTTTCTTTGTTTTTCCAGACTCTGCTTGTGCACGGCTATATTAGAACTGTCTGCCTTTTTGTCTTTCACCTTTTCTCCTGTTCCCTGTGGGTTTCGTCTGCACACCATGTACAAGGTCGAAAAACAACGTCCCTTGTTATTGCTGATCTGGTCAGCCCCTCTCACTTAGACATAACACGAAATACAGCTGCATTGGAGAAATTCGTATGCTTTTAATAATTGTGAGCTCCCTGTTGGGGGCACTCGGAGGAAAACCTTTCCAGGGAGAAGAGCTGTGCTTGTCTGATGATGTAAACCTTGCATCTAGATATTGAGGTATGAGGGTCCGCCTGACAAAGCCCAGAGGTCTTCTATTTTTATAATAAACTAGTTAATAGCACGGGGAGGGTGATAAGGCCATTTAGCCCTATATCCACTGCTTTATAAAATGCTTTCCCCGTTTGTATTCTATGGAATTGTAACTATGCTTCTTATTTTATCATTATGCATTATGCTGATAGTACTGGCACGTGTACTGTATCTTAGAGCACGATAGTTGAAATAAACTTTTTAAACTATACAGTGTCTCTTATTACACACGTTGTGGACAAGTATGAGTGAGTTATGAAAGGGTGTTCTTGCTCCCGCGAGTCCTGAGAGAGACCGTGTTCTGGGTTGTCTAATCATTGGTAGCTTCGCTGAGAATGAGACGCTAAAGCTAGTCGGATTGGGATTGTGGGTACTAAGGTGCATGGTTGGTTCACCACTGTACTCCGAGGTCCTATTATCCTATGCATAGCTCTGTATATGTGCAGAATCCCTACAACATGGCGCCACCAACGTGGTGGGCTTCTTATCTGCGAGACGCTTGAGTAGTGCTTGTGCTTGTCCACAACACCCTTCGCATATGCTTCCGGAAATGTGTGTGAGGGTGATACCTCCTAAATTGATGTTTTTATAGGTTCTTTGAAGCTTGAAGTTATTAAAAGGTGTTTTCTTTTATGTTAACCCTATATTGCGCTGCCTCACATTAGGTTGTTGAACATTCCTGGTCTTAATGGCGGATGTAAATATACCGGCACATAGCTGCGCGGCGCTTCGGGCTCATTTACGGGCTTATGGAGTGCCTAACGCGGGTGTCGCTCTCATCTTTGTGGTGCAGGCTGATCCGGCTCACCACTTTGAGGTGTTTTACTCTTGGGTCACTTTTCCGGCAGTGGAAGGAGCGGACAATTTGTTTCATGGGTATGCTCCCACTGCCCTACCCAATGCTTATCGGCCTTATCAGGCTCTTGAAGTACCACTTACGGCATGGCAACACCGTATTTGGTTTAATGGCGCCCTCCCACATCCGGTCACCCAGGTTCGTTTAGGCCCCTTATCAATAGACGGGGCTGCTTGGCCAGTCTTGGCCGGGTATACCCCACATCCGCGTTATTTGACGCTTGCGGTTGATGAACTGCGTGCATTGCATACGTCTTTAATCCACGTGCACAGAGTGTTGGTACAATATGTTACAGGCAACGTCCAGGGAGCCCCTCCTGGAGTTGCAGTGTATCCAGCTGGACCAGGCGGTGTAACCATAAGTCCCGTCATGGTTAATTCGGTGATGGGCAAGCGCCCACAGAATAAGGATGATTTGCCTTATTGGCTTGCAGAAAAATTTGACCAGCTGGAGGCTGTTTTTCCGAATACTTCTCATGTGGAAAAACACAGGATTTTGACGATTAGTTTGCCGAAAGACTTAATTCCCGAGTTGGCAGAATGCAACAACTGGGGTAAGGTATTCGCAGCAGTGTATGCGAAGTGTTTCGGCACTCCTTCCATGACGGTTCTCCCCTCCGTAATTAAACGAGTGCAGGATGAACATGGCCCTGAAGCGGCTGTGGAATTGGGGATGAGACTGGTGGGAGTGTTCGATGTAGTGGCTGATCTAATCCTTGCGAACGTCAAGGGTGATGCAGTCAACTTTCAAGTCACTAATGCTTTGGCTTTGGTCCCGGAGCCGGATAAGCCACGCGAATTACCGAAAATTATTGCACAGGCTTATAAAACCATTGGCCGCAATAGTTTGGGGGTTAAGCCTTTTGCTAAAACGCAAACTCAATCACAGCCACAACAAAAAACTCAGTCTGAGAAAGATGAGAAACCGTTCTTTACTAAAAAGAACTGGAGGTTGAAAAAACAGGGTAAGCAACAATCAAAAACGGGGTCGCGTGCCGCATCCCCGGTTTCCATATCTTCTGAACGCACTTATGATTTGCGCGACAGAGCGAGAATTAAATCTCCAGATAGATTTCAAGTCCCTGACCCGTGTTCTCCTCGTTCTTCACAGGCACCATCGACCTCCCAGACTGGTGGAGGAGATCGCCAGGATAGAGGAAGGGATCGTGAGGTCCCACAGGGACGAGACCAACCTCGACAACCAGTCCGAGGGAAACCAGAAGAATTTCCACGTTCTCGCCCACAGTTTCAGAAGAAAAAAGTTGCAGCACTAACAGCGAGGTATGCCACAGACGGTGAGAACGAGACTCCTGAATTGGACCTGGGCAGTGACGCTACTAGACAGCGCCGCGGAAGTTACCATAGTGCGGGAGGCACTGCGTCCTCATGTGGAGGCGACAGCAACTGACACATTCATTACTGTCGAGACAGCTGACACCCGAGTGGCACCCCCTGACAGACTATTTAATATTGTCCTTCAAATTGAAGGTGACATTGAGCGTGATATTAAAGGGATTTTTTGGGAGAATCTGACTTCTTCTTACGATATTTTGTTGGCAGAGGCGGATTGGCCGCCCCCATTCGTACTTGCTGCTCGTAGGGCGGAGGAGGTAATCCTTCCGAGCTTTTCTCGTCATGTCCCCAAGGACAAAGCGGAGGCTCTCGCAGCTGAATGGGCTGGGTCCCTGGCTCCGGCGCTATACCGTAACCACGTGGGCTGGGATGAGGATTCTCCACCCCATGATATACCATTGCGGTCTCTGCCACAGCCACAACCCCAATATCCCATCCGGCGGGAAGCTAAAGGTCCCGTTTCAGACATTCTGACACAGTTAGAATATCAAGGAGTAATTGAAACATGCGTATCACCAATGAATAATCCCCTTTTTGCGGTTTCTAAACCCGATGGATCGTACCGCCTAGTTTTGGATTACCGACATTTGAACTCTCATTGTCGGACCTTCGTGGTACAAAATACCCACAGTTCTGCGCTTGTAGACAGTCTTGTTCGTAAAAAATATAAAACGACACTTGACCTATCCAATGGATTTTACACGCACAATTTGTCCCTGGAGTGCAGCCAATGGAGCGCTTTCACTTCCGGTGGAAAACAATTTAAATTTTGGCATTTGCCCATGGGTTACAAGAATAGCCCGGGTGTCTTCGCCGCCCGTGTTTTCTCTTTGTTGGACAGCATAGACCCAGATGCGTGTTCGTACGTCGACGATATCTATCTGACAGACGACAAATTATGGCCGCATCTTTTGCGTGTGGACCGCATTATTCTTGAATTTGCGGTCTTAGGATACAAATTTAATTTTGCCAAATCACACATCGCTGAATTCACCGTTTTGTTTTTTTGGCTATGAGCTCAACAATGAAGGTAAGGGCTTAGCTCCCCATTTCTTGGAGAAGTGCGCACTTTTGCGCCCTCCAACCACCCTGAAGAAGCTTCAGTCATTACTGGGTTTTCTGAACTTCGGGCGTACTTACATTCCCGAATATGCCCAGCGTATCAAGCCTCTATATGCCTTGATACAGCCCAACTTTTCGAAGTCATGCTGGCTTCCTGAGCATTCCTCTATACTGCACTCTTTGCAGTCTGATCTACTTGAATCTAAGTTCTTGTTGACTATGATAACCACACAAACCTGGTGATTAGAATTGTGCCAGGGGCAGTGGGTTTCACGTACTTAACCTTTAACGAAGGTGACACAGTACTGATTGCATACAAGTCACATCTTTACACTTCAGCGGATTGCGCTTTTCCTCTGTGGAGAAAGTTTTGACTGCAGTGCAAATGGCGATTCTTAAAGAACGCGCACTGGCACAGGGAAAACGCATTTTGGTGGTGACACCCTACCCTGCCCTTGAGGCAGTAATGAAGGCAAGTGTACCGAACTCGAAGGCTTTGCACCCCCGTTGGATACAATGGGCTACATCTCTGACGTCCCCGGATGTCACTTTTATCTTTGATTCCTCTCTTCAGACACAAGAGTTCTTACAGTATGAATTTGTTCATCCTCCTCCTCTGTCTTTGCTGCCGCATGAGAAGTACGAATGTATTATATACACCGATGGTTCGGCGCAACCGGCCACGGGTTCAAAGCATGCTTTTTCCGCAGCGTGTGCTATTGTTGCAGGTACTATGGTGAACGGTGAGTTCAAATCGACTGTAGTGCACACACAGGCACTAGGAGACAGTACTGCACAATTGGCCGAGCTGCGTGCTTTGGTGCTCGCACTAGAGTTCGCGAATCCAGACGTGACGACACTAATTGTATGCGATTCTTACTACTGTGTTCAATCTTTTAATGACAACCTATTCTTTTGGTCGCAAAACGACTATAGAGATGCTAAAGGCAGCACAATTAAGCATAAAATGCTTTGGGTTCGAGTGGCAGATCTTAAATAACGTCTGCCTCTCACACAGGTGATTCACACACTTGGCCACCAGCGTGTGGGCGCACATGCGGTAGGTAACAGTTTGGCAGATGAAGCTGCCAAATCTGCAGTAGCCACGTGCTCAGTAGCAGCAGTTACAAGATCCATGACTAAAATAGATAATGAGATTTTGGCAGCTATTGCTGCAACAAAGGAAGGTGCTAATTATCCACGGGGTTTCCCTTCCAAGTACTCTTATCACTTAAATTCCGAACAGGTTCCTTACATAACAATTCCAGACGTTGGTGATTGGCTGATTCCCAACATGGACCGCAGACCTTCCTTGATAATGGCCGCACACGAAGGCTTGGCTTCGGCCCATGCTGGCGTATCTGCGACTGTTTCCATCTTGCAGCAGCGTTACTGGTGGCGTGGTTTATATAAACAGACCCGTGACGTTTGTCAGCAAATTAAGCCTTCGACGGTTACACGACCACCACAAACACAGCTCTGCATTTCTAACAAACCTTTTGGGTGTGTTTACCTAGATCACAGCGGTCCATTTTCTTCTGACACTGCATACAAATACATCTTAGTTTCAGTAGACTCGTGCACACGTTTCATCTGGGTCTGGCCACAATGGAGTGCTGACGCTCAAAATGCCATAAGGGATTTGCGTGTCTTTGTAGGAATTTTTGCCTGTGGCACCTTCCATTCCGACCAAGGTCCAGCGTTCGCCTCTAAGGCGTACAAGGACGGAATGAGGTCACTGGGGGTGCGGGTGCAATTTTCGTCTCCATATAGACCTGAGGGTAATTCGATTGTGGAGCGAATGAACCGTGACTTAAAGCAATCCTTGACAGCTAGAGTCTTAGGTACTGGCAGGAACTGGCTGGCCCACTTGTATAGCGTGCAACGTGCACTTAATAATCTCCCTAGAAGACCTCTGGGTGGGCGGACCCCATACGAAATGCTCTTTGGCATACACATGTTTGTGCCCGACCTTGATGGTCTAGACATGGCGGCGAATACCGCAATCTTTGACGTAGATAATCATTCTACTATGTTGCAGGACTTACAAGAGACCCGTGACAAACTTGCAAACAAACACTTGCCTTCAGCCACTGACGCTGCGTTGCAGATTCCGGTTGCCGGCTGGCTTCCGAAGGTTGGAGATCTGGTCCGAGAGAAGGTGGAGAACAAAAAAGAATTTGGCCCCTCTTATCGTGCACCAGTTCCTGTCCTTGGCTTGAAGGGTACTCGTACTGTCATCTTACCACCGCTTCCTGGTCGCAAAGACAACAGATACATCTCAGTGGACAATGTCAAGCTACAACATCTGGCCGATCCTGAATAGCGTGACACCTGCGGTATCATGTCCAGCCATTTCAAGGACTCCTGTTTGTGGCCCTACACCTTACACAGACACTGATGTTGCCATTGAGATGGTCGATTTGCCTGATCGACTGCCCGGATTCCTCCTGCAACGTGGAGACCGAGTATGCATATCCCGCCAACGAGTCGGTGGCTCATTTACCAACAACGCCACTGAGCCCTACCCATTTTTCCTTTGATTCGGATTCCACCTCATCACTTATCCCGTCCAGCTTCAGTATTTTTATATCCTGGTTCAGAGACAATTTTTTGGTCCCACCATGGACATACATCTGGTTGGTACTGTTCCTGATTTTCCTCTTCATGTCCATTGGCTTTGTGACTGTTTTTTCTTGCTCATCAATGGTCACTATTTACCAGAACGCTCTGCAGTGAACTGTGTCGCTGGAACTTTGGCTCTGCATTCTTCATCTCACATCATGAAGCGTGACCACACATTTGTGAACATTTCAGCTTTCCCAGTCGCTGATGGCATCGTATGGGATGCAGTAAATTTCCAAATTCATGGACCAACCGAGATAATTAATGTACCGAATGTCCTTCGGGTTTCCATGGGTGATGTAGTGAAGAGTAATGTTCATTCCGACGATTGGGATGTGTATGCCGTTGAATCGTTATTCTCTGACTTGAAATATTATGCTGCTTTTAATGCTGAAGATTTGTACTTAAACTCTGCAAGTTATGCTGATTTATATTGTTACCAGCATTGGGGCAACCATTTTCTCCATAAACCAAGTACACTTAGGGGTACTTTTAATTACAGACCATGGGAACATTGTCCGACCCCTTTGCCAGGTAGCTCCCCACACACTTAAAAGTAAATTTACATACTTTACAGACTTTGATAGATCAAACCCTGGGTCCTATTATTTTAAATTGAACGCTTCGTCCACTCAGAAGATCATGTTCACCCACACCAAATTGCTATATTCGGGTTCCTTTTTGAACGCATTAGCAGTGGGTGGTTATGAACACTGGCAGGACACCATTGACTTAAAATCTATTTGGGGCACCAAATCATGGCAGGTACACGGCACGGAAGCCTTACACCGTGCTTGCCTAATTCAGACCCAAATTTTATTTTTAAATCGTACGATCTATCAAACAACCTGTTGGGGTTTGGCTACTTCAAAACAATTGAATGCACCCTCCATTCCCGTATTGTCCACTCCCAACGAGAGCTTGCATTTCAATATTTCCCTTGCCAATTTGCAAGCTTTGTTTCAAAACAATTCGTTTAATATCTCTTCACTTGCTCAGTCACCTTGGTTGGCTTGGCCCATAGCATCAAATGCCTGCCAACTGCGTTTTCATGACTCAGCTCCTGGTTACAAACAGGATAGGCCAGATACGAGGTTTTCTGACTCCCGTACTGTTTGTAGGAGAGTAGGATCTGCTTCACATGGGTACCCCCACTTTTTTCTGATGCTTCACTGTTTTTCGACTTTAGTCTGGCTGGGGCCCTGCTAATCAGAACCCCAGCCTAGCTGTTTCCTCTCTAAAATGGTTTCCATGTACCTTAGGTACATCTTTGATTGGAATCTTGAGTGCCCTTATAAGTCCCTAGTATATGGTATACTATGTACCCAGGGCATAGGTACCCCAGAGGCCTGCCAGGGGCTGAAGCATGTATTATGCCACCCCTGGAAGGCCAGCCAAAATGACACCACAGGTCTGCTACTGCAGCCTGGGTAAGGTGGTGCATGCACCCCTTACTGTGATATAGGCTACCTATATCACTACCATTGCACACACATATAAACCTATAAGTCACTCCTATGGCAGGCCTTAACAATCCTGAAGGCAGAGTGCTTGGTTTTTATGTGAGATGGTGCCCCTGCATGAGCAGAGCCCCTCTGCAGCGTTCAGAGTCCCTCCTCTGATGCTGTTTGTGGTACAACCTGACCATATACTCTTAAGCGCATTATATCCTCGCGGTACAATGCTAACTTTGGACTGGCTGCACCAAAACATGTCGTGTTTGGTGTCAAACATCTTGGAATACTACCCCCCGCCAGTCCTGGTGGCGGGGGTAGCATTCCACCCTTCTAGAGGGAGAGACATGTACCCACCGACCTACCCGGTAAACTCTTTACAGAGCCCTGGCAACACAAAATGGATGCCGCTGCCACAGACACGGGTCTGGCCTCCTGCTGCTGACTGAAACTCTGGCAGGGGAGGCCTGGACAATAGGTTTCCTATCGAAGGGAGGTGTAACCACCTCCCCAGACAGGATAGTGTGTATTGGGGCTGGGCGGGAGCACTTTCTGGTGCTTTGAAGTCTGCACTGGGGGAACATTTGGTGTCCCTGTGCATATGCCAGTTCAAACCAGTTGCAGGGGCTACCTGCCCCTGCTCTGGCACAAAACTGGACAAAGGGAATGGGTGTAACCACCCCTCTTCCCTGACCCTCCCATAGGTGGGTCCCCAGAGTATGTCCAACTCCCTAACTTTGTATAAGTATGGGACCCCAGTCCTTAAGATTTTAGATTACCCTGGACGAAACTCTGAAGCCGAATCCTTGACCTTCGATGCTCTACTACAAGATTAGAGAACTGAAGAATCTCCCTTGGGGTCAAGGAGTGACTCCCCTGCTTGGCAGGCACCTAAGAAGCAATTGTCTGGTCTGCATCGCTGAAGCTCCCGCCGGACGCCGAAGTCTTTGCATCACCAGAGGTGAATTTCCAGACTTCCCCGAGGCTGCCCTGAGACCCCAGCGAAGCTGAGGCACGTAGCTGTCGTGGGTAACATGGAACCGTGACTCCTGGACACTGAGAACTTTTGCAAGTGCATCCTCTTTCTGGTCTCCCACGAAGTTGTGCTTTGGGCTCCGAGTAGCCCTTGCCTCCAGCACCAACTGCACCGAAGATCACTGGCCTCCATTCCACGAGTGTCCTGTGAGCCAGCTCCAAGTGCGTCCACTCGAGGCTCCTTCGCGGTCGCTAGTGGGCCCTCCCGAAGGCAAATCTTCTTCTGCTTGGGCTTTCCTGGTTGCTCCAGAGGTTCCCTGACTTACCCTTGCTGGGTGAGACCCCCAGACCTTGCTGGTCTGCATCAACGTCCTTTCTTCATTTCCACATGACTTGGCGTTGCCAAGGCTTGTTGGGTCCAATTCGGTCGCCGACACCGCAGCAATCAACAGACGTCATGGGACAGCTCGAATCCAGCTCCTGGCCGTCGTCGACACCTCCTGGACCTTGTGGCTGAAGAGTCAAGACGACCATCAACCTACCTGAAGCACCCGACATCGGTGGGCATCTGCTCATCGCCCTCCTGGTCACTGGCTAGTGACCCAGACTCTGTCCCCTCTGCTTTCAGGTTCCTCAGATCTTCTATCCACCCTTGGATCCATCCGGACACTTTCGACTTGGTCGCCAGCAGCCCGCTGCAGCAGATCGCCATTGAAAACGACGATGAAACCCGACACGAAAAGACACCTATGCACCCGGCTTCCCTGGGTGAGGTAACTCGAGTTCTCCAGTGCTCCCGTGGGTATTGACTCTAGAACTGCCTAGTTCTAAAGGGATTTGCTCCAAGTCCTCCTCTAAGTGTCCTTTCCTTTTAAAAACCTAACTGCGACTTTCCCCATAGAAGTTAACGGCAATTCGCGGCTGTGTTCCAACAATGCACGCGTCCCCCGTGGGTCCCCTGTGTCACTACCTTGGGTGGTTCCTTGTGGTCCAAGCACTTCTACAGGCTCTAGGCCTTGTGTCTAGCTCAGCCGTGGTTCTTATACCACTTTATTGGTATATGGTTTGGTACGCCCCTAGGGCTCAAACGTGTATTTGTGCTATTACTGTTGATATTCGACTTGTAACTTATGTACTTCAAACTCTAGCCTCATAAAGAGACTAGAGGAGTGTGTTTAAGACTAAATACATATATTTTAAATATATACCTGGTGTGGTCTTCTTTCATGTGGTCACTCAAGAGATTATAGACTGGTAAAACAAGCTGCTTTACATTCCTTCAAGACTTAGCCTGAAGGCTGCTCTCCATAGCTACCACTAGGATAGCTTTCAATAAAGGTTGTCTTTAACCTATCTCCAATAAGGGGTTGTTTGGACTGGTGCAAGGTGCCCACTATAATTAGTGGACAGCATATACCAGGCCAACTTCTCACATTGGTGTGCAGCGTGTGGGATTCCAGCTTGCTATTGTTTTACCAGATAATCTCAATTGAATTGATCAACTGAAAACCACTAAGGGTACCTTAGGTACATATAATTCAAGCTTAGGATACAGTAAGTTCTACTGAACTTAGAGTTGTGTGTTAAGGGATAGCACACCCTTTCTACAACTCAAGAGAGTTTAGTAGGCCACACTAGAGTAGGTAGTGCATACACCCCACCACACTAGTAATGTCTTCACTGCCAGGAACCAGTGGGCTCCTGCCATCCAGATATGACAACCTCTCATTCTTGGAATTAAGAGAGTTGTGCAAGGTTAGGAAGTTGAAGACAGGCAAAGTGCCAACACCCAACGTCTCCTGGAGATGCTTCTGCTAGATGATCTTAGAAGACCCATAGGGTCTGCAAGGGTAGGCAGAGAGGGTGGGGCAGAAGATGAGGGAGGGGCCAGGGATGAAAATGCCCAGGACCTGATCTCTAAAACTGGCCAGGGGGATGACAATGATCCTGACCTGGACAATGCAGCTACTCCTGAAGATGAGGAGGAGACTCAGAATGACCTCCCCTTTGTCCCCCCAGGAAGAGTTGGGAGTGTGCCCAGAAGGTCTAGATCTCCTTCTCAGGAGTCTAACCACTCTGACACCTCAATAGGGACCTCTGTTTCTTCTCATAGGAGGGAATCCTCTCATGAAAGGAAAAAGAGACTGCTTCATTATGAACAAGCCCAGCTTGAGCTCAGAAAACAGCAGTTGGCTATAGACAGGGAGTCCCTAGATCTTTATAGACAAAGATAAAAGTTGGGACTAGAGTCCCATGGTGGCAGCAATTTCCCCAGAGATAGGGAAAGGTCTTATGACCATAGAAACCTGAGCAAGATTGTCCCTCCCTACCAGAGTGGGGATGACATCCACAAATGGATAACTGCTCTAGAGAGGGCCTGTAAAGTACAGAGGGTCCCTCAGGAGCAGTGGTCAGCAATCTTGTGGCTCAACTTTGCAGACAAAGGAAGAGATAAGCTCCTCTCTGTTAGAGAAGAGGATGCTGACAATTACACAGTCTTGAAGAGTGCATTGATTGAGGGGTTTGGCCTAACCACTGAACAATACAGGTTAAAGTTCAGAGATACCCAAAAAGCACAGACTCAAGACTGGGTGGACTTTGTTGATTGTTCTGCTAAGGCTCTGGAAGGTTGGTTAGTGGGCAGTAAGGTTTGTGACTTCAAAGGATTTACAATCTTATCATGAGGGAGCAGATTCTTAATAACTGTCAAAATCAGCTGTTGCATCAGTACCTGGTGGACTCTGATATGACCTCTCCCCAAGAATTGGGAAAGAAGGCAGACAAATGGGTCAGAACCAGGGTGAGACAGAAGGTACAGAACCAAGGTGGTGACCCAAAGAAGCAAGATTCTAAAAACTCTGATAAGGGTGGGGAGAAGGGTAAAGACCAGAAGTCTTCACAAGGCCCCCAAAAATCTTCTTCAGGTGGGGATTTGCAGTCTAACAAGGGAAAAGGCCAAAAGAAACCATGGTGCAAAGTCTGTAAGCAAAAGACACACTGGACCAGTGATTGCACCAAGTCCAAAGACTCTATTCCAGCCCCCACCAATGCCCCTAAGGCACCTGTTCCCCCTAGTGCAGTTACAATTGGTGGTGGGAGTACCCAGGCCAAGGGTTTAGTAGGGTTGACCCTGGGTTATGAGATGAGCTCTGGCCTAGTCAGAGAACTCACTCAGGCTGTCCTAGTCTGTGATGGAGGCATGGATGTGACCTCCTCTGTGAGTCCCAGTAATCTGGGCAAGTACAGGCAACAGCCATTAATAAATGGAAAAGAGGCTTTGGCATTTAGGGACACAGGAGCAAGTGTCACCATGGTGACACAAGATCTTGTGGATCCTGGGCAGATTATACTTGGCGAAATGTACCAAGTGACCAATGGTAGCAATGTCAGAACAGACCATACTCTGGCAGTTGTTAACTTCTCCTGGGGAGGGGTAACTGGCCTTAAGAAGGTTGTGGTGAGTGCAAACCTACCAGTTGAATGCTTGCTTGGCAATGATCTAGAAACTTCAGCTTGGGCAGAAGTGGAGCTCAGGACCCATGCAGAAATGCCTGGTATCCCTGAAGATGTGTTTGCTGTGACCAGGTCACAGAGCAAAATGTCTAACACTGAACAGGCCTTGGGATCCTGGAACAATGGACCAAGTGCCATCCAAGAGGAGGAGTAGTAGGGTTAAGGCAGTGCCTTCCCCCTTGGCTCAGAAGGAAGATCAGTCTCTTGAGGGGGATGATCTCAGTCCTGAGGAAGGAACTGTCCCAGAGGAGCTTGAGCCTGACCAGGTTGAGTTCTTGGGGACAGGGGCCCTTCCAGGGCAGATCTGAGCCAGGAGCAGCAGAGCTGCCCCTCTCTTGAACCCCTCAGACAGCAGGCTGCTGCTGAGGCTGCTGGGAATGCTAGTGGTCCCCTTTAAGTGTATTGGGATGATGGACTCTTGTACTCAGAGTGTAGAGACCCCAAGCCTGGTGCCACCAGGAGGTTGGTTATACCTCTGAAGTTCAGGGGCTTCCTATTGACCCTAGCCCATGACATTCCTCTAGCAGGTCACCTGGGCCAGAACAAGACTTGGGACAGAATTGTCCCTCACTTTCACTGGCCCCACATGTCTGAAGACACCAAGGAGTTTTGTCGCTCCTGTGTAACCTGCCAAGCCAGTGGGAAGGCAGGTGGCACCACAAAGGCCCCCTGATACCACTACCTGTGGTGGGGTGCCCTTTGAAAGAGTGGGGATTGATATTGTTGGTCCCATGGATCCCCAAACAGCATCTGGGCACAGGTTTATCCTGGTGGTGGTGGACCATGCCACTAGGTACCCAGAGGCTATTCCCCTTAGGACCACTACAGCACCTGTGGTGGCAAGAGCCCTCCTGGGAATTTTCTCAAGAGTGGGCTTCCCTAAGGAGGTTATATCAGACAGGGATACAAACTTTATGTCTGGATACTTGAAAGCAATGTGGAAAGAGTGTGGAGTGACTTACAAGTTCACCACACCCTATCACCCACAATGCACTGGTTTAGTTGAGAGATTCAACAAAACCTTGAAGGGCATGATTAAGGGGCTCCCAGAGAAGCTTAGGCGAAGATGGGACATACTCTTGCCCTGCCTTTTATTTGCATACAGGGAGGTGCCTCAAAAGGGGGTTGGCTACAGCCCTTTTGAACTTTTGTTTGATCACCCTGTCAGAGGCCCATTATGCTTGGTGAAGGAAGGATGGGAGTTACCTCTCAAGCCCCCAAAGCAAGACATAGTGGACTACGTACTTGGTCTCCGCTCCAGGATGGCTGAGTACATGAAAAAGGCAACTAAAAACCTTGAGGCTAGCCAGGAATTACAACAAGCCTGGCATGACCAAAAGGCTGTACTGACTGTTTACCAGCCAGGACAGAAGGTGTGGGTGTTGGAGCCAGTGGCCCCAGCAGCTCTCCAAGACAAATGGAGTGGACCCCATACCATTGTTGAACAGAAGGGTGAGGTTACCTATTTGGTAGACCTAGGAACACCCAGGAGTCCCCACAGGGTTCTCCATATCAACAGACTAAAACCATATGTGGACAGGGCAGACATGGGCTTGCTCATGGCTACTGATGAGGGACAGGAGGAAGAGAGTGACCCACTCCCTGACCTGCTGTCACAGAACCCTGATGATGGGTCAGTGGATGGTGTAGCCTTGGCAGGCAGCCTCACTGCTCAGCAGCAAACTGATTGCAGACAGGTGCTAAATCAGTTCAGACATATGTTCTCTCTGACTCCAAGTCAGACCACCTGGTGCACTCATGAAGTGGACACTGGGGACAGTCTGCCTATTAAAAATAAGATTTATAGGCAACCTGACCATGTCAGGGACTGTATCAGGACAGAAGTCCAGAAAATGTTGGATTTGGGAGTTATTGAACCCTCAGATAGCCCTTGGGCTAGTCCAGTGGTCCTTGTGCCAAAACCTCACACTAGTGGTGGGAAGCGAGAGATGAGGTTTTGTGTGGACTACAGGGGTCTCAATGCAGTCACTAGGACCGATGCCCATCCAATACCCAGGGCAGATGAGCTAATAGACACTTTGGCCTCAGCCAAGTATCTAAGCACATTTGTCCTAACAGCTGGCTACTGGCAGATCAGGCTAGCTGATGATGCAAAGCCAAAAACAGCATTCTCAACCCCTAGTGGGCATTATCAATTTGTGGTAATGCCCTTTGGTCTGAAGAATGCACCTGCCACTTTCCAAAGGTTGGTGAATACAGTTCTCACAGGTCTGGAAGCCTACAGTGCAGCTTATCTTGATGATATTGCTGTCTTTAGCTCCACCTGGGATGATAACCTGGTCCACCTAAGGAATGTTCTGGAGGCCCTGCAAAAGGCAGACCTCACTATCAAGGCCACCAAGTGCCAGATAGGGCAGAGTCAGGTTGTGTACCTGGGCCACCTTGTGGGTGGAGGCCAGGTTCAACCACTGAAGAGCAAAATCCAGACCATCATGGACTGGGTTGCTCCAACTACCCAGACTCAGGTGAGAGCCTTCTTAGGCCTGACTGGGTACTATAGGAGATTTGTCAAGGGATATGGATCAATAGTGACACCCCTGAATGACTTAACTTCCAAGAAAATGCCCAAAAAGGTTCAGTGGACAGCTAGCTGTCAAAAGGCATTTGATGACCTGAAGCAGGCCATGTGCACTGCTCCCATTCTCCAGAGTCCTGATTACTCCAAGAAGTTCATTGTCCAAACAGATGCATCTGAATTGGGGGTAGGGGCTGTACTGTCACAATTGAATGATGAAGGTCAGGATCAGCAAGTAGCTTTTATTAGCAGAAGGCTGACCCCTAGAGAGAAACGTTGGTCAGCCATAGAGAGGAGGTCTTTGCTGTGGTTTGGGCTCTGAAGAAGTTGAGGCCATACTTGTTTGGTACTCACTTCCTTGTTCAAACAGACCACAAGCCCCTCCTATGGCTAAAACAAATGAAGGGTGAAAACCCCAAACTGCTTAGGTGGTCCATTTCCCTACAGGGGATGGACTTTACTGTGGAACATAGACCTGGGAGTAACCATGCCAATGCAGATGGACTCTCTAGGTATTCCCACTTAGAACATGAAGACTTAACTGGTCAAGGTTAGTTTAATGTCCCTGCGTTTGGGGGGGGGGATTGTGTAGGAGAGTAGGATCTGCTTCACATGGGTACCCCCACTTTTTCTGATGCTTCACTGTTTTTCGACTTTAGTCTGGCTGGGGCCCTGCTAATCAGAACCCCAGCCTAGCTGCTTCCTCTCTAAAATGGTTTCCATGTACCTTAGGTACATCTTTGATTGGAATATGGAGTGCCCTTATAAGTCCCTAGTATATGGTATACTATGTACCCAGGGCATAGGTACCCCAGAGGCCTGCCAGGGGCTGAAGCATGTATTATGCCACCTCTGGAAGGCCAGCCAAAATGACACCACAGGTCTGCTACTGCAGCCTGGGTAAGGTGGTGCATGCACCCCTTACTGTGATATAGGCTACCTATATCACTACCATTGCACACACATATAAACCTATAAGTCACTCCTATGGCAGGCCTTAACAATCCTGAAGGCAGAGTGCTTGGTTTTTATGTGAGAGGATGCCCCTGCATGAGCAGAGCCCCTCTGCAACATTCGGAGTCCCTCCTCTGATGCTGTTTGTGGAACAGCCTGACCATATACTCTTAAGTGCATTATATCCTCGCGGTACAATGCTAACTTTGGAATGGCTGCACCAAAACATGTCGTATTTGGTGTCAAACATCTTGGAATACTACCCCCCGCCAGTCCTGGCGGCGGTGGTAGCATTCCACCCTTCTAGAGGGAGAGACATGTACCCACCGACCTACCCGGTAACTTCTTTACAGAGCCCTGGCATCACAAAATGGATGCCGCTGCCACAGACACGGGTATGGCCTCCTGCTGCTGACTGAAACTCCGGCAGGGGAGGCCTGGACAATAGGTTTCCTGTCGAAGGGAGGTGTAACCACCTCCCCAGACAGGATAGTGTGTATTGGGGCTGGGCGGGAGCACTTTCTGGTGCTTTGCAGTCCTGCACTGGGGGCACATTTGGTGTCCATGTGCATATGGCAGTTCAAACCGGTTGCAGGGGCTACCTGCCCCTGCTCTGGCATGAAACTGGACAAAGGGAATGGGTGCAACCACCCCTCTTCCCTGACCCTCCCATAGGTGGGTCCCCAGAGTATGTCCAACCCCCTAACTTTGTATAAGTATGGGACCCCAGTCCTTAAGATTTTAGATTACCCTGGATGAAACTCTGAAGCCGAATCCTGGACCTTCGACGCTCTACTACAAGATTAGAGGACTGAAGAATCTCCCTTGGGGTCAAGGAGTGACTCCCCTGCTTGGCAGGCACCTAAGAAGCAATTGTCCGGTCTGCATCGCTGAAGCTCCCACCGGATGCCGAAGTCTTTGCATCACCAGAGGTGGATTTCCAGACTTCTCCGAGGCTGCCCTGAGACCCCAGCGAAGCTGAGGCACGTAGCTGTCGTGGGTAACGTGGAACCGTGACCCCTGGGCACCGAGAACTTTTGCAAGTGCATCCTCTTCCTGGTCTCCCACGAAGTTGTGCTCCGAGTAGCCCTCGCCTCCAGCACCGACTGCACCAAAGATCACTGGCCTCCACTCCACGAGTGTCCTGTGAGCCAGCTCCAAGTGCGTCCACTCGAGGCTCCTTCGCGGTCGCTAGTCCGTTGGCTAGTGGGCCCTCCCAAAGGCAACTCTTCTTCTGCTTGGGCTTTCCTGGTTGCTCCAGAGGTGCCCTGACTTACCCTCGCTGGGTGAGTCCCCCAGACCTTGCTGGTCTGCATCAACGTCCTTTCTTCATTTCCACGTGACTTGCCGTTGCCAAGGCTTGTTGGGTTCAATCCGGTCGCCGACACCGCAGCAATCGACAAACGTCGTGGGACAGCTCGAATCCAGCTCCTGGCCATCGTCGACACCTCCTGGACCTCGTGGCTGAAGAGTCAAGATGACTGTCAACCTACCTGAAGCACCCGACATCGGTGTGCATCTGCTCATCGCCCTCCTGGTCACTGGCTAGTGACCCAGACTCTGTCCCCTCTGCTTTCAGGTTCCTCAGATCTTCGATCCACCCTTGGATCCATCCGGACTCTTTCGACTTGGTCGCCAGCAGCCCGCTGCAGCAGATTGCCATTGAAAACGACGATGAAACCCGACACGAAAAGACACCTATGCACCCGGCTTCCCTGGGTGAGGTAACTCGAGTACTCCGGTACTCCCGTGGGTATTGACTCTAGAACTGCCTAGTTCTAAAGGGATTTGCTCCAAGTCCTCCTCTAAGTGTCCTTTCCTTTTAAAAACCTAACTGCGACTTTCCCATAGAAGTTAACGGCGATTCGCGGCTGTGTTCCAACACTGCACGCGTCCCCCGTGGGTCCCCTGTGTCACTACCTTGGGTGGTTCCTTGTGGTCCAAGCACTTCTACAGGCTCTAGGCCTTGTGTCTAGCTCAGTCGTGGTTCTTATACCACTTTATTGGTATATGATTTGGTACGCCCTAGGGCTCAAACGTGTATTTGTGCTATTACTGTTGATATTCGACTTGTAACTTATGTACTTCGAACTCTAGCCTCATAAAGAGACTAGAGGGGTGTGTTTAAGACTAAATACATATATTTTAAATATATACCTGGTGTGGTCCTCTTTCATTTGGTCACTCAAGAGATTATAGACTGGTAAAACAAGCTACTTTACATTCCTTCAAGATTTCGCCTGAAGGCTGCTCTCCATAGCTACCACTAGGATAGCTTTCAATAAAGGTTGTCTTTAACCTATCTCCAATAAGGGGTTGTTTGGACTGGTGCAAGGTGCCCACTATAATTAGTGGACAGCATATACCAGGCCAACTTCTCACACTGTTACAACGTATTCTGTTGGTAAATTGTGTAAACAGTGGTTGCAGCACTCTTCGTTGGATTCTGTAAAACAACATTTATCCCTCCTATCAGGCAACATTGATCTTTCCGATTTTTTGCTAGGACCTCGTGGTCCTCGACCTAAGAGGTTCATTTATGAAACTTACAATGAACTCTGGAAGCTTTCGCAGATAGAAGCTGCTTTCCGGTTACGGGAAATCGATCAAGCTAATTTAGAAAAAGTGCTTGCTGTTGTTGACAATAGTATTAACACCCTGTCTTCCCGCATATACACATTAGAGAATATTGTTTCGTCTGTTGTTGATATTGTACAGGATGATGTGTCTGTGTTATATCATGGTCAAAATCAATTGCGTTCAGTGATGCAGTTTGCGTGGACATTGCAAACATTGAAGATGGGCAAAGTTCCTTGGCATTTTTTAAACACGTCAGCCTTATTCCTGCCCTTTAATTTAACTGAAAAACAGCAATTTATGTCCATGAAAGATGCAACATACACTCTCTTACATATCGAAAAGATAGAGCCGTTACCATTCTCTGTGGCGGAGTTGGACTCTGCAGTGTGGCTAGTTCACGGGGTTATCGCTTTGCCTTTTTCTTTATTCGAGTTCAGTTCATGCATGAAACATCATCCTGTTGGCCGTTTTCAGCCTTTAGGCAGTGCCTTCTTGCATGAACTGTGGTCCCTACCTTTCATGTATAGATGCCTTAGGGACGGAAAGGAGGTTTTTCTCACAGGAGAGTCTTGTGATTCTACAGTGGGTCATTCCCTAATTTGTAAGAACATTAAATTGCACGGGGCTTGTAATGTTTCGGCTCCGAATCTTGCTTGCGTTTTAAAAGGCATTCCAGCTTCTGTTATATCACCTACTTTCACTGTGCTTGCAAATGGTAGCTATCTCCTTCTGAATAATCAAGAATGCTGTGGCATGCAGGCTGGCATCCCCTATATTGTAACGGTTTCCCACTGTGTAGTGTGCTGCAAAAATGTGCTTTTTCCACCCCCGCAGGACATAATAGATAGTACCATTTGACCTTCCATACCAACGTTGAAGGCAGATTACAATAAATTGAGCAGAATAAAGGCGCTATTATTAAACCAGGAGGTTATGCTCACATCCGCACGGGAGACCTTCGTCCTCCTGGTGGCTAGTACCCACAGTGAGATACAGGCTCTTTTGAACACAAACCTCCCACAACATTTCAGTGAAATGATTCACCGCGTTTTCAATGCTTCTAACACCGAAGGTCTTGTGCACTTTTTTAAAGTTGTGGGCTCCGGCCTTGTTACCTCCTTTCAAACTATATTTGGTGTAATTCCGGCTTTTATTCATTCTATTTTTTCCAGCGTCTTTGGCGGCTTCCCATTGCTCCTAGCCTTCGCTGCTGGAATATTACTTTTAATTTGTTTGCTGTGCAATGGCTGCACTTCCTGGGGGTCTCCTCGACCAAGGTCGACTTCGGATGCTCCGTGAACGCATGCTCATCAGCTTCGGCATCTTACCACTGGCGACACTTGGTGTGTCCTAAAGACTTTCTTTTCGCTTTGCGTATTTCACTTGCGTGCAACCTGTGATGACATGCTTACGATGTCTGTTCTCTTGGTCCTTGGATGTTTGCCTCTCCAATACGTCTCTGTCGGACCCCAATTTTGGCCAGTTGATGGGCCCCTTAGTGGCCCATGAATGGGACTGTTCTGGCGCAGGATTGATGGCGTGTGCGGCTGCACTTGGAGTTTTGGCGCAATGGGATATCTGGGCAGCTGCTCAGGATGTCCTACGCCAAAGTTATATTGAGTATCACGCACGTTGTCCCACAATGCTGATCACTGCTCCCTATTATGAGGGACATGAATGCAGTTTTGATTTGTTGAACTGGATGGCATCTCTGTTTTCAGACGATTCCAATGATGTCCTCTTGGAAGGTGTGGCCGTTTTCTGCACATACACTCTGTTGGATTAGGGGCCTTCACTTTCCGCGTACTGGATTTCTGGATTTTTAAAAATATATATTTTGGTAGTGCCCCGATGTCTGGCCCTATCTGAAACTTTTTTTGTCCTGAACATTTTTTTTTTTTTCCCCATTCACTGGCCTTCATGGGGCCTTTTCATAACTAGCCGTTTACGTTCTGCTCCGTCTATTTGAACTCTGTTTTCGTCCTATGTCTTGGCCTATGGACTGACCAGGGAGGGTGTAGTGTGGTGTGTGGCCTCATTGTCTACATTGCTAAGTTAGCTTAGGCCTGGCTGCCATGATGCCTTTTTTGCACGCGTTACTCTGTGACTTTGTTTTTCCAGACTCTGCTTGTGCCCGGCTATATTAGAACTGTCTGCATTTTTGTCTTTCACCTTTTCCCCTGTTCCCTGTGGGTTTCGTCTGCACACCATGTACAAGGTCAAAAAACAACGTCCCTTGTTATTGCTGATCTGGTCAGCCCCTCTCACTTAGACATAACACGAAATACAGCTGCATTGGAGAAATTTGTGTGCTTTTAATAATTGTGAGCTCCCTGTTGGGGGCACTCGGAGGAAAACCTTTCCAGGGAGAAGAGCTGTGCTTGTCTGATGATGTAAACCTTGCATCTAGATATTGAGGTATGAGGGTCCGCCTGACAAAGCCCAGAGGTCTTCTATTTTTATAATAAACTAGTTAATAGCACGGGGAGGGTGGTAAGGCCATTTAGCCCTATATCCACTGCTTTATAAAATGCTTTCCCCATTTGTATTCTATGGAATTGTAACTATGCTTCTTATTTTAGCATTATGCATTATGCTGATAGTACTGGCACGTGTACTGTATCTTAGAGCACGAAGGTTGAAATAAACTTTTTAAACTATACAGTGTCTCTTATTACACACGTTGTGGACAAGTATGAGTGAGTTATGAAAGGGTGTTCTTGCTTCCGCGAGTCCTGAGAGAGACCGTGTTCTGGGTTGTCTAATCATTGGTAGCTTCGCTGCAAATGAGACGCTAAAGCTAGTCGGATTGGGATTGTGGGTACTAAGGTGCATGGTTGGTTCACCACTATACTCCGAGGTCCTATTATCCTGTGCATAGCTCTGTATATGTGCAGAATCCCTACAACACAGTGTGCCTCTGCTAGGTTCTGTATTGATTGTCTGGCTTTGGAGTGACAGGGGCTGGGGGTGTGCATTCTTTTCAGACAGCCACTTTGGGGGGTTGAGGTGTGTCCTACCTTTCCAGGGGGAGACAGGGCTGGGCTGAATAGACCTGGGCTGCATTCAGAGTAGGGGGATGAGATTTCTTTCACACCTGAATGGGTCTGGTCTGCCTTGGACAATGCTGTCTCCACCTCCTGCCAGGAAGCTGCACCAGAGAGGACAGAACTGGTTTTGGCCGGGCAAAGAGCTTCTCTGCCACAGAGAACAAAGGATTTTGTATTATAAAAAGAAGGTCCCAGACCCCAGACTTTTAGATCACTTCTGGGAATCGAGAGGAACCTTTGCCAAGGAGAAAAGCTAGAGAAACTGAGGAGGAATACTGCCCCTGTGCTGTTTGCTGTCTGGGGTTGGCCTGCAGTGACTACTTTCTGCCAAGGAAAGGAGAAGGACTTTGCTGTACGATGTGTCCCCTGCTTGAGGAAGATCTACAAGGGCTTGAAATAGAGCTAGCCTCCTGTTCTGAAGTCTCAGGGACACAAAGACTTCACCCCCAGTCCCCCCTGACCTCCTTTGCTGGGAGTTCTGACCTGCTGAGAGGTACCTGCCAGTGTTCTGGACCTCTGGAGGTTGTGTTGGGATTGGAAGGTGCAAGAACTGTGAAAATCGACTCTTCGCCTGTTTCCGACGCATCGCAGCGGTGCAAGATGAATTTTCCAACGCATTACCGCCGCCGAAGAATCGACACTGCGCCTGCTCGCGGCTGAAGTGTCTGCCGTGCGACGAATCCTTGTGCACCGATCTCCGACATCCAAGATCACCACACCGATTCTGATGCAGGCCCTGTTGTGGAAGAACCGATGCATCGAGAGGGACGCGGCTGAAATCATCGCAGTGCATCCCTGGTCTTCACGCCTCGCATCGTACTGGATTGTCACGCAATGCATCGAAGCGCCAAGTCTGTCGCATCGTTGGGGGCGGCAGTAAGAAACTGACACATCACCTCCCCATGCAGTAAGAAACTGACGCATCACCTCCTTCTGGTAAGGAACCAACGCATCACCTCCCCTGCACAGCAGTAAGGAACCGACGCATCACCTCCCCCGGAGCAAGGAACCAATGCATCCCCTTCCCTGAGTGTAAGGAACGATGCGTCACCTACCCTGCGACCCTTTTTCTTGCATCTTTTGACACATCCAAGGTACTTTGTGTAAAAGTGTCTCATTCAGCTTTTAAGAATCATATTTTTGGCACTGTATTGTGAATTTTTGTCGTTTTGGTCTTGTTTTGGTTTAGATAAAGATGACTTATTTTTCTAAACTGGTGTGGTGTCCATTTGTAGTGTTTTCACTGTATTACTGTATGTGTTCACAAATGCTTTACACACTGCCTCTGAGATAAGCCTGTCTGCTCATGCCAATCTACCAAGGGGGTGAGCAGGGTTTTTTTTAGAAGTGTATCCCCCTTACCCTGACTAGGAAGAAGGGTCCCTACTTGGATAAAAGGTACCTACCTCTGCCAACTAGGGACCCCCATTTTTAACAATGCATTTACTGTAGATATCTTTATTTTCATAGCAGGGGCCAGATAGTTAGTTAGGTTAATGTGCCTGCTGTAGAGGACAGCAAATACCCTCACAAACAGAATTATGAATCCAAAATGACCCAAAACAGCCTGCCATGTCAATCAATCAATCAGGGAATTGTGAAGCGCGCTACTCACCCGTGAGGGTCTCAAGGCTCATTTCAGGTCTTGGCTGCGACGTAGGAGAAGGCTCTTACACCCGCTCTGGTTCTGCTGATGTGTGGGGGTTTCTGCTAGGGCGAGGTCGGCAGAGCTGAGGTTACTTTTGGGTACCTGGAAGGAGACTCGCTCATTGAGGTATTGGGGTCCGGTGTTGTGGAGAGATTTGTAGGTGTGGGTGAGTAGATTGAAGGTTACTCTCCTCTCGATGGGGAGCCAGTGGAGGTCTTGTAGGTGCTGGGTGATGTGCTTATGTCGTGGGATGCCGAGGACGAGTCTGGCTGTGGTGTTCTGGATGGTCTGGAGTTTGCGTAGCAGGGATTTGTTGATTCCGGCATAGAGGGCGTTCCTATAGTCCAGTCTGCTAGTTATGAGTGCGTGGGTGTCGGTCTTTCTGGCTTCGGGGGGGATCCACTTGAAAGTCTTCCGAAGCATGTGGAGGATGTGGAAGCAGGTGGAGGAGACGGTGTTAATCTGGTGGGTCATGGTGAGGGAGGAGTCGAGTATGATGCTGAGGTTCTGGGCATGGTTCATGGGGGTGAGGGGATTGCCGAGGACAGTGGCCCACCAAGTGTTGTCCCAGGCTGAGCGGGTGGGTCCAAGGATGAGGACTTATGTCTTCTCCGAGTTGAGCTTCAGACAGCTGCTGCTCATCTAAGCTGCAACGTCTTTCATTCCTTCCTGGAAGCTGAGTCTGGTGTCGTCAGGGTTCTTTGTGAGGGAGAGGATGAGCTGGGTGTCATCGGCGTAGGATACTATGCTGAGTTCATGCTGTCTGACAATGGCGGCGAGGGGGGCCATGTAGATGTTGAAGAGCATGGGACTGAGCGACAATCCAGTTGATCTCTGTGGATTCGGAGAGGATAGGCGGGAGTCTGATCCTTTGGGTTCTTTCGGCGAGGAAGGAGCGGATCCAGTCGAGGACGGCTCCCTGTATGCCGGCGTTGTGGATTCTGGCTGCGAGAGTGCGGTGGAAGACGGTGTCGAAGGCTGTGGAGAGGTCTAGAAGGATGAGGGCCACGGTGCTGTGGTTACTGCGGAATCTGGATTGGGAGGAGTCGAGGATGGCGTTCTCCTCGAAGAAGCTTGTCAGCTGGGTATTGATGACCTTCTTGGTGACTTTGGCTGCGAAGGGAAGGAGAGAGATGGGTCGGTAGTTTTTCAGGTCATCGGGTCTGCCAAGAGCTTCTTGAGGAGGGTCTTGACTTCTGCGTGTTTCCAGTCATCGGGGAAAGTGCCGGATTCAAAGGTGGCATTGATGGTGCGACGTAGCATGGGCGCTATGGCGGCGGCAGCACTGTGGAAGATGTGCGGCATGCCTGAGTGGGTGCTCTTCATGGTCGATGTGGTATCTTCGGTGGTGGCCGGTGTCCAGGCAGTGATGGTGGACTGGCTGTCGTGGAAGTAGGAGCCGAGTTTGTTGCAGAGGTCCTGGGAGGGTGTGACGTCCGTGGCTTCGCTGGGGGGTTTGTTGAGTTGCTTGATGATGCTGAAGAGTTCCTTTGAGTTGCTGGAGTTGGTGAGTATTTTGTCCTGGATGAAAGTCCTTTTCGTGGATCTTATGAGTTGATGGTATTTTGTCAGGGCGTTCTTGTAGGTGGTCTGATCTTCTGTGCTTTTGCTGTCCCTCCATCATTTTTTAAGCCGTCTAGAGATGCGTCTAGATTCTTGGAGGTCGGTGGTGAACCAGGTGGCCTTCAAGGGGCATTGTCTGTCGGGGTTGCGGAGGAGTGTGAGCTTGTCTGCGCAGGTGGTGATCCATCGGTGTAGTTCCTTGGCGGCAGAGTTAGCGTTCGTTGAGGCGGGGGTCGTGGATGAGGGTGGAGTTGAGGTGTTCCTCTGTGACCTTGCTCCAGTTCCTTAGTGGTGGGCATGGAGTGGGTTTGTGAGCAGTGGTAGTGTTAAAAGAGAAGTGTACACAGTGGTCGTCTGTCCAGAGAGGCTGCATGGTGTGGCCGAAGCAGATGTTGTTCCGTCCTGCGAAGATGGTGCCGAGGGTGTGTCCTGCCTTGTGGGTGGGGTTGGTGACAAGCTGTTTCAGTCCAATGTTGGTGAGGTTGTCCAGGAGGGCGGTGGAGTTGGGGTCGCTGAGGTTGTTGAGGTGGAAATTAAGGTCTCCGATGAGTATGTAGTCCATGGAGGCGATGGCGTGGGGTGCGATGAGGTCGGCTATGGTGGTGGTGAATGAAGTGCGAGGCCCGGGGGGTCTGTAGATGAGGGTGCCGTGAAGCGTAGTTCTGGGATTGGTCTGGATCTGGAAGTGGAGGTGCTCGGTGGTGGAAGGGGAGATGCTCGTGCTGGAGGTGGAGAGTCGGAGGGAGCTCTTGTGTGCAATGGAGAGTCCTCCTTCTGGGCAGTTTGGGCGGTCCTTCCTATGGTTCTTGTATCCATCAGGAATGGCGGTGGCTATTTCGGGGCGGAGGAGGCATTGGTCCAGGTTTCCGTGAAGAAGGCGTCATCTGGCGAGAGGGTGTCGAGGAGGTTCCAGATCTCTACAGCATGTCTGTGCAGCAAGTGCACGTTGATGAGGATGCACTTCAGGGCGCCAGTGGTGTTAGCATCTGGCGTGGGTGCGGCAGTCGTGGGGGTGCAGAGGATTGTGAATAATTGTCGGCAGTGTCAGCAGGAGAACTGGCCGTGCGTGGTGTTTGGCAAAAACAGCTGGCAGTTGTTGTTTCTTCCGGGGTTGAGTGTGAAGAGGTCAGCTGAGTTGTAGCGGTGGGTGGCGGAGGGCCTGGGTCTCTGGTACTGGTCGCGGTCGGGTCACGGATGGGCATAGACGGGCTTGCCTTTGGCGTGCCAGCAGCACGGCTGCCCAGCGGCCACCATTAAATAGGGAAGGGGGAGGGAAGTGCAGCTGGGAGACGGTAGCAGGAACCAGCAGGGGCGTTGGGGGCAGCAGCGTTGGGAAGGGAACGTGCAGGGAATTAGCGCAGCAAATCAGATAAGACAGAAAACGGCCACAATAACAGAAGAGACACAATAAGAGAAGAGACACAATAAGAGAAAGGACACAATAACAGAAAAAGACAGAAAAACGGCACAATAACAGATAAACAGAAAAACGGGCACAAACACAAGACAGCCAGCAGCGGACCAGCAGAAGAACAAGGCTCTCCCACTGGACCACCAGGGATTAGGCGCAGGCAGGAGCCTTCGGGTGGAGGAGGGCCTCGAACACCTACCTGCACAGGGCACTGAATAGGGTAGCGGTACAACAGAGGGGCTCAGAAAGGGGTGCTATGACAGACTATCTTTAAAAAATGGTTTAGTATTTTGATAAATCTGCCAATGTCAACATGCTGAGTATTCATCTCCTGGAACCAAATATTGTGGAAACCATAATCAGGGAATATGATGCTGGAAGAATTTGTATTATAATTTGATCTCTGTAGACATCTTCACAGAACATCAACTAACATGTTCTGATTTAGATATTTTGTAATTTAAGATCTGTGTAGTATGAATCCAATTTTTAAAATATATTAACTCCCATACAATTTTGGTTCATCTTTATCTAATTTATGGTCATAGCAAATAAATTGCTGTTATGAGTTCCTATGTAATTAATGTAAAATTTGGGGTAGTGTTTTAAGTGGGAGGAGTGTGGGAACATTGGGTGGTTGGAATTTTATTAATCCTCCCAGATTCTTGAATTTTCCTTCACAGACAAATGAAGGCAATCTCTGATTTAGCCAAAGTATTGTGTTTGCTGGGCATTCTGGATAAGAAAAGATATTGGGATCCACGCAAGCCACCCTGCCCCAGACTACCCTCAGTGCCTCATTTTCAGAAATGTCTGGGCCTTGCAGATTCCCTGGGTGCCAACTGAACCCTCACTTAAATACCACAGCTACCGACTTTGCGAAAAGGTCAATTTGCAAGACAACATCTTGATGTTTCTTTGTGTCTTAGGGGGGGCTTACGAATCCTTTCCTTTCATGGATGATAAACAAGTCACACAAGTGGTAGGGTACAATTGTTATTAATAGAAGTGTAGGAAGAGCGGTGTTAAGTAGGAGATTTGTGGACCTCTGCAGATTCCAATAGCACGGACTGCTTTCACTTAATTTTGCTGTGTTATGTCAGTGCAGAGAGAATGCTGCACAGTACAGGAAAACAAAAAATCAAACTCAGGACTTGTGTGAAGCATTTCTCTTGCGTCCTGACTTTGATTTTGGAAAAGAAAATGTTTCTGGTAGTTCTACCAGAAACATTTCCTTTTCCAGTACTGTGGATGACCTGTTGAAATCCACCCCACTGTGAAGGTAGTTTGGTGGATGTCAAAGGGTCATTTTCTGCCCTTAAGCAGTTAAAACCCACCAAATCAATACACCCTGATGTCCTGTCCAACAAGAATTGACAACAAGCTGCAGGTATAGGATGGCCACATTGCACAAACTTCATTGTTTCATGATTGCAGGGGACGTCTTAATTCCAGGAGGCCCACAGGATGATACGTTTGTGGGACTGGGGGACTGTGAAGAGCATAGTGGTCAAAGAAAAATGGCAGCTGCTACTAATGGCCATGGGCAGCCAAGAGAAGGTTTCAGTTGCCATACATGGTCTATGGAGAAGAGGGCTAGAGAAAGAATTAAAATATTGAAACGTACAGAAAAGATAGAAGGGAAGATAAAGAGAAGAGGTTCTACACAAGCAGAGAGAATTTACAAAAAGAAAGGAGAGTGACTAGCAAAAAAAGGAAGACAGTGAGCAGAAGAGTCAAGAATTAGAAGATGGATGCAGCAGCACATAGAAAGGATTAGTGGAAAAAAGTCTGGGAGATTCAGCAGGGACAGAGATTAGGACATATGGAAAGAATAGAGAAAGTGAGAGGGAGCCTAAAATAGCTAAATGAGCTAGATACTCATGGAGAAAAGATGATTGGAGATTCTAAGTGGAATTTAGACCATATCATGTTTCGGCCTATCCAAATGGCCTAATGTGAACTCAATGCACATTTGTTGCACATTATTTTCTAAATGTTATCTCAGTGTAAAATCCGAAAATCAATTTACATAATGGTCTTTAAAGTCCTAATAAGGTCTAACCATTGTTATTTGATCCACATTGTGTTTTGAAAATTGCTTAACAATGGCACCCATTCATTATCTGTTACTTTATGTATGCTCTTGTTGAAAAGTGCTGATGCCTTATCTTTTAATACACATCAGCCATGTCTACATTTGCTGGTATAGTCACTGGAAAGTGCTACCTACTTGCAGAGAAGTCCAAGTTCCATTAAGGAGGTGATTGGCTTTCTAGTGTACATTTAAATATGGCAGTCTCTTAAATGTTTCATAACATGACGGTTGACTTTTAACTGCACCTATAGAAATACTGAACAATCCCTCTGCAAGTAAATATTTTCCATTTCTAGTACACATGGAGGCACCCACGCTTTATACATTTACCAATCAGAAAAGTGAATGATCATACAAGCAATGTTAGACACATAGAAGGTGCCACCTTGAGGATTCTATGCAAGGAGTCGACTGCATGGGAAGAGTAGAGAATGTCCATCACTCTGAAAATGGAGGACTCTGTAGCATCCAAATGGGACGTACCATGAAAACAGCATCAAAGAGAGATGTCATCACAGAGTAGGATCCTAAAGGCAAACTGTGTAACCACCAATCAGAGCCTTAGAGGCAGTTCTACTGCCTGCCCATCTACAGCTCCTTTAACAAGAGTTGGAATGAATGTCTTCAGCCAGGACACAGGCCTCAAATGGACCCATCGAGGGCTCACACAATCACCTATTCTTTACCATTCCTACCTGTTGGAAAGTGGATTATTGGTAGGGGCAAATGTAGGTCTTCCACTGGCAATAAGGCCACTAACACATGATAGGACTCAGCATAGGTCTTAGAAAATTATTCCCATGCTCAACGCTTGGTAGCTTGGCTGCGAGCAGGCAGGCTTAACTTCAAAGACAGGTATGTAAAGCATTTAAAAACACCAATTCAGTAAATAATTAAGACACAATGCATAATAAAAGTCTAACACCAATTTATAAAAATAGGAAATATTTTTATCTTTAAAATGACACCAAAACGACAAAAATCCAATGTAGGGAACCGGAGATATGAATTTTTAAAGATTTAACACTTTATAGCACTTAGAAAAATATAGCACCATGTTGGGATATCTGGTCGCGATAGACCGGCTCAAAGTCAAAGTTTCAGGTCAACCGCGATGGAGCCCTGAGCGGCTACCCCTCACAGTAGATCCCGGTCACAGTTTTTACCTTCGGACTTGGAAACTTTTCTGGAGCTTTTTCTCGTGGGGTCCCTCGATGCTCTTCACCAGGCCGGATTCGGTGAGGGTTCGCCAGCCTCAGATTTCTTCTACTCCGGGTCAAACTCTGGAAGTCGGACCTACGGAGCTTTTAGCGGGATGAACCTGGATGGCTTGGCCGGCTTGCGGTTGAAGGCATGCGGCTTGGCTGACCAAGTTGAGTCGGTCCCCCTATGGAGCTTTTTTCCAAAGTTGCTCCAAAGTTCTCCAAACTCCTGGAACGTCTTCCTGAAGTTCCCCAAAGGGTCCCAAAGTGTCTCAAACTCACTCCAATGGTCTGGAAGCTCCAAGATGGTCCTTGAAAGTTTAGGACTTCAGTTCCCACAATCCACTTGGACAAAACCCTTACAAATCCATTGGTAGTCTTCCAGGTTGCGGATTCTTGGTGGTGATTATCCAGGTGAGCTCTGTTAACCTGTAGCTTGCAGGGAGTCCACTCTTTAATCTTTTTCACAGCAAGGTAGTCCACAGGGCTGTAGTTCCTGATGGTGCAGTCCACAGAGGGCAGGCCTTAGCAATTGCACATCCAACTTCTCAGCATGGCACAACGTCTTGCTTTCTTAAGTTTCCAGCAGCAGATCTGAGGGGCTCTGCCCTTCTTAGATACTTATTCCAAGTTCTCTGGTTCATGCAGGAGGTCACTTCTGACCAATGCGAGCGGGGCAACTCCCCAAGGATATGACCACATCCTGTAGAGTGTGGCATTATTTTGTCCCAGAGTGCACCAAATCTTCCAAATTCATAATGGCTGATTTTCCAGCAGGGAGGTAAGAGCTGGCTAAACACACCCCTAGGATGGTTACTTTCCATAGACTCTCCCCCTTGCATCTGCTCATTCTTGCCTTAATCCTAGCTCTGGCTTTGGTTCAAAAGAGTAGAGTTGTAAATGACACTGAGGCCTTCCCCTTCACTTTGAAGACCATGGTTTACGACTCCTCCCCCTGCTCTGCCATTCCTGTGTAGCAGCACACTGCCCTCCCAGCAGAGCTGGTTAACCCCAGGGGCTCTTTATCACCTCTTCAATGCAGCCTGGCTAATCCACTTAACTCTGACCAATCAGGACAGACCACTGGAAGGCTGAATCTGGACTTACAAACAAGAAAGTCTTATAACTTCTTGTCTGTACATTTTAGGAGAAATTCAACAATATCATATTGTTGGATTTATCACTACCATTCTGGGAAGTCTTTGAATGGAAGTTCTGTCATTCTCCTATCAGGAGTTATTAGTTAATAACTTCTTGCCATGTTAACCTATGTGGCATGGGATTTTCAATGGGAAAAATGACTTGGGCCATTTTTCCAGCACCAGGACTTACAAAAACCTATTTTAAAAGTACTCCGCCTATATCTACAGGTCCCCCACCCCATGGACCACCTAGGGGACATTTTAGGGGTTCTGAATCTGTAGAAATATTGCAGATCCTCCCTCCACAGTGCTCCTAGCATCAAAGTCAAATTTGGGCAGCACTTTATCACAATGTGGGTAGTGAAATGTGAAATTTCACTTAACCCAGGGCATATAAAACTCATTTTATAAGGGTCCACCTTATAAATACCTGACCCCCCACCCCTGGGACACCTAGGGGAGACCCTGGTGTTTCCTAATATGCCAAAACATTGTAGGTTATCCATTTTTAGGTACCCCAAACACCAAAGTTGAGTTTGGGCACAATTTACTTTTTAAAAGCAGTTATGGAACCCAGGGCTGCTTTTAAATAACCCTGGGCGTAGTTCGCGTAGTAGCGCTACGTGTAGCTACGCGAAGTGCACTTCTCACTACGCGAGCTATGCGTAGCACTACGTGAACTGCGTAGTGCAGTAGGAAATGCTGTTTGCAATGATTGCACAGTGCCGGATGCTTGTCCGCACTGTGCAATCATTGCAAACTGCATCTTGCACAGTGCAAGCGGTCGTTTTCTGCCGCTCGAGTAGATTTGTACTCGAGTGGCAGTTTTCTCAACACGGACTGGTAGTTTCTCATCGCAAGCGGTCGCAAGCATACGCGACCACTCGCAATGAGAAACCTGACCTCCCCGCGTTCAGAATCTCGCCGGGAGGCTTATTTTCCACGCTCGCGATCGGCAACTTGATGTTGCTGATCGCGAACAAGGAAAAAGTCTCGCCGGGATGTCATTTTGCTCGCTCACGGTCGCCAACTTGACATTGAGGACCGCGAGCAAGCAAAAAATGCCCGCTACGCTACGCGTTTTTGCACTGTGCTATGTGCAATTCGCGTATTTGCGCAAACTACACAACCTACGCGAGCGTAGCGTAGTTTTC